>WBNM01025124.1:0-13850 GCA_013399055.1 Ramphastos sulfuratus
TAATTACCCCTCCCCGACATCTCGTAAGGAGCTTCCTCAGAGCCCCGTGGCTGGCTGAGGACAGACCCTGAGTTCCCTTCTGACGTCTCCTGGCAATCCATGCCATTCACTGGGGGTGCAAAGGGCAGCATCCCGGAGACAAAGCACAGCCTTTGATGCTCTGCTACCACTGGCAAAGGTGGTAGGATGGGTGGCTGATGTAGCCAGCGTGGCCATGGTGGTGCAAGGGGACATCAAACACAGGCAGCACTGGCAGGGCAAGGTGTCCATGGGCATTTTATCTGCATGCCTGTTCTTCCTGTTGACTTTCCAAAGGAACCTACTTTGCCCTTCTGCACAGGACTCCAGCAGGGGCAGGAAGATGGCCTGCAGAGCAGTGTGCTATGCTGTGGAAGGCCTTACAGACACAGACACCTCTGCAGCTCTAGCAGTGTGGCACACTGTGTGCCACGGGCAAGGGGAGAGCTCTGGATGAGCAGCTGAGAGCAGTGGAAGGGCCTCTTGCAGCAGCCAAGCATTAAGCTTGAATCTATGGGTTTAGAAAGTTGCACTTCTAGGAAATGAATTGGATGTTTCTTTTCCAAGTACAAGCAGAGTCCACCCTCCTCCCCCAGCAGATGAATTCTTGCTGCTGCATATTTTGCAGCACGGTGCTTGACATTTGTGACACTTGGATATGAATCCTCTGTGAGGCTCCTTGGCATTTGGAAAAGTGAAGTTTTCACAGTGGTTCCTTTCCATCTGAGGGCGAGCTACAGGAGCTCCAATCTTACTTAGCCGAATGCTAATTAAATGCACATGATTTGTTTGCCTTCAGAGCCTAATATGTCAGCTTTACACTTTCT
The DNA here is from genome assembly GCA_013399055.1 of Ramphastos sulfuratus. Taxonomy (NCBI): domain Eukaryota; kingdom Metazoa; phylum Chordata; class Aves; order Piciformes; family Ramphastidae; genus Ramphastos; species Ramphastos sulfuratus. The sequence goes on from WBNM01025124.1 coordinate 846, forward strand.
AGTTACCAGCCACAGGGAGGCATGAAGCCGGAGTTTGTATTTCCCAGCCACTGCCCAGACAGCTGCAAACTCAAGCTCTGGGATAGCTCTGCCCAAGAATTTCTTTGAGATCTTCAGAACTGGCTTAATAGTTCTATCTTAAATGGATACTGAGCCATGGTGGAGCATGCAAAGGTCACAGGGAGCTGACACTGGGAATGGGAGAGTTCTCAGGGGTCTCAGAGATGTGAGTTCCACCTGCTAAGGTGGGTGTGGGCTGCAGAAGGTCCTATTGCACAGACTCACAGAATGCATTGGGTTGGAAGCTTTTCATCATATTGAGGTGGAACTTCCAGGTTGTGTCCATTGCCACTTATCCTGTCACTGGGCACCAGTGAAAAGAAACTGGCCCCAGCTTCTTGACACCCACTCTTATTTGGAAGCATTAATAAGATCTCCTCTCAGCCTTCTCTTCTGCAGGCAAACCAGCCCCAGGCCTCTCAGCTTTTCTTCATCACACAGATGTTCCAGTCCCTTCAGAAGCATCCTTGCCTTGTGTTAGACTCTTTCTAGTAGTTCTGTGTTTCTCTTGAACTGGGGAGCCCAGAAATGGACACAATACTCCAGATGTGGCCTCACTAGAGCAGAGTAGAGGGTGAGGAGAGCCTCCCTGGACCTGCTCCCTTGCACGTCAAATCTACATGTGCATGTTTAGTAACTGTCCCTTTAAGGCACCAGAAATGAGGCAGCTGGAGTTCAATTTAGGCATCATAGTAAGCTATGTGGAGGCAGTGGGAGCCACCTAGAATATAAATCCTGGCTCAGCTTTGAAGTCATCTGAGTGAAGTTGAAGGAGTTGCTCTGGATTCAGGCTGCTGTTCAGGAGCGCGGCGCTTGGCATTGAGCCCTGTGGCTCAGGCTTTCTAATACATTTAATTGTGCTTGCTTCTACAAGATTAACCCAGCTGCTGAGATTTCTGCATGTAAATAGCTGTGGCATACATTGTGTAATTCCTGTGATTGATGTTGCTGCACAAGTTTTTGGGCAGAGCTGTGGTGGCTGTCTCCAGCAGCCCCACCGGAGGGCTGACACTATCAGCTCCAAGTGCCGCTTCGCAGCCGCTCCCTGGCGGGCAAACCTAGCCAACAGGAACCACTTCAAAGCAAGGGGTTTAGTGGAAGGCAGAAATTTCTGACTCTCTCTCCCCTGAAGGAGAAGGCAGAATGCTGCCATGCGTGTGGCTCCTCTCCCACGTGCCTGCCTCTCCCCACCTCTCACTGCCAGCTTCACCAGCTCCCTGGCACACAGGCAGGATTTTCCGTAAGCGGACAAGTTGGACAGCTCGCACTACTTGTTCCTCAAGTCACTTCAAGGCTCCTTGTAACATCTCAGCTACTTGCTGTGAAACAGATCAAAGATAAGGCTGACAGGTATGAAGATTTATGGTGCAGGCAGTGATGGGTGGTTTTAACAGAAGAGTTCCTTGTAATTTTAATCTGCACTGGTTTGTTCCCAGTTAGTCTCCTGTGAAGTCCCCAGCTTGTGGCAGCTCAGAAATCATAGCTGAAGAAAAGGTCACCTAAGACCATGCCCTTCTCCCTTGGGTTAACTCAAGTCTTGAAAGCCTCTTTGACCTAGAAAACCATAGAAAGCATGCTGCAGATGTAAATAGTCCAGAGCACCCAAGCCTGTGATGGAAGCTGGGTTTATAACACAGACCCTGCCGCAGGTGAGCTCCGCAGTAAGCCTGGCTAGAACCAAGAAGTCCAATTAAGCAGCAGCTGAACAAAGACCAAATAACTCAGCTTTGTACTCTCAGTGCTCTGCTGAGGCAGATTGAATAACCCACCCAGCTCCTACCAAAATTAAAGACATATTTATAAAGAGAATTGTTTCTAACAAGAAGACAAATCTCATCCTTGTGTAACTGTCCTGAGGTCAATGGAGAACCCCAAGGGATTAATTAAAATCAGAATGTTCATAAAAGTCTTCCATGATGTGCCAGCTGCTCTTAAACAGGGAAGCACATTAGTGATTTCTCAACAAACATGTTGCAAGATTAGCTGCTTTTATTCAGTAATTCTGGTGTTTGAAAGCTCTCTTTTTAGATTTCCCCCCCTTACAATATTCCTCAGGAGGATGGGGGGAAAAGAGAGAATTTAAACCTGCTGCTATTTGGATGGATTCTAAATCTCTAATCTGGTCTGGAAGCTCTGGAATCTAATTTTTTCCCTTCATCTGTAGAAAATGCTAAGGGTGTTGAAGTCACTGATGAGAAATGTTCACTGTTTTGGCTAATTGTGCCTGCATTCAAAGTCAGAATAAAAATGTAGTCTTACTCAGAATTCGCTTAGTCCTCTGAACTGCCTTTCTGCGGCGAGAGCTTCACCTTTGTGCATTTACACTCACTTTGGGAAATGGTTTCCAGTTTCAGTGGAAGTGACCATTTCATCATCTCTTCTGAACTGCAATCCTAAGTCAATTAAAATCTTTTTCAGTCATTTGAATTATTTTAATTAGCTCCCAAGAACAGCCACTCAGAATAAAAGAAGACTTGATTAACTTTCATATTTAAAGATCATAGACTCACAGAATGGCTCAGGCTGGAAGGGAGCTCAGAGCTTATCTGCTCCAACCTCCCCACCATGTCCAGGGACACCTTTCAACTAGACTCAGCTGCTCAAGGCCTCATCCAGCCTGGCCTGCAACACCCCCAAGCAGGAGGCAGCCACAGCCTCCCTGGGCAGCCTGTGCCAGACTCTCACCACCCTTCTACTGAACAACTTCTTCCTCAGCTCCAGTCTCACCCTGCTCTGCCTTAGCTCCAAACCATTGCCCCTTGGCCTGTCTCCAGACCTCCTCAGCACAAGTCTCTCTGCAGCCTTCCTGCAGGATCCCTTCAGCTCTTGGCAGGCAGCTCTGAGGTCCCCTGGAGCCTTCTCCTCTGCAGGCTGCACACTCCCAGCTGCCTCAGCCTGTGCTCACAGCAGAGCTGCTCCAGCCCTTGGAGCATCTTTGTGGCCTCCTCTGGACTCTCCCCACCAGCTCTGTGTCCTTCTTACATAAAATAACCTGAATAAAGAAATTCAGTCATTTGAAGGAATATTCTCACAACTTCCCATGCTGGTTTTAGCAGCTTCAGGCAATAGCTCATGATAAAGTTGTTGTATATCAACAATCCTGCTCCATATGTGATTTTCCTTCCAATCTTCTTTACTTTCCTAATAAATGAATTTTGCCTATGAGTCCCTCCCAGTTTTCTGATCTTCTAGAAAAAAAAAAAAAATTTAAAAATCTTTATATAAACCCCCTCCACATTTAAATTTCTCTTTCCATTTCAATACAGAATCACAGCAGGGGGGAGAGTAGGGGTTGGAAGGGACCTCTGGAGACCATCCAGTCCAAATTCCCTGCCAGAGCAGGATCACCCAGGGCAGGACACACAGGAATGTTACAGTAGTTTGCTATTTGTACTAAATCTGAGTGGCAGGTATTAAATTAACATTTTGTAACAATCTCTCAATCCTAAACCTGAGATTTTTGTTTTTTCCTCACTCAAAGCAGATTGTGCAGATAAAATAGAGTGAAGCTGTACACAGAGGAGTAAAAGGTGGGGGGATACAAATTTCAGTGTAGGGAAACAAAGGCAGCAATTGCTGAGCTGAGATTTTCCTCCTCCGATAAATGAAAAATTCAACTTTTTCTCTCTCTCCTCTCCATCTTTTTGGGAGGGAAGAAGACATCTTTGGAGCAGGCAGTGATGGGAAGCCACGTGCCTGCTGCATGAGGCACCACTGCCCTGCGTGACAGCAAGATAGAAGAAGGGTTGGGGACACCCTGCTGTACATTTTGTAGACCTATTTTGTGGCACAACAAAAGCTCTCTATAGAAACATTCCATCCTCCAGCACAGTTCCTGGAAGTTCAAGAACTGGCTGCAAACCCTTCTAGTTGCTTTCTTACGTAAAATCCTAATGACTTACTACTGACTATTAATTGTCAACTCTAAGAAGCTCTGTTTCAGGAATGTCTTGACTGGACTTCCAGGGGCTTATTTGTACAGAACAGAGAGCAAACCTTTTAACTTTGGCCAAATCCAGAACCATCTTAGACTCTATAAAGACTTCAGGCCTTGCTCCTCACAGCTGAGCATTCTCTATGTGAAACCTTTTCAATATGTTGGTGGTTTTGTTCCTGCTGACTTGATGCAAGCAGCAGCTCCTTTGCCTCCAGGCAAAGTCCATCCACACAGAGCTGTTGGAGCAAGGCCAGGAGAGGCCACAAAGATAAGCCAAGGGCTGGAGCACCTCTGCTACAAGGACAGGCTGAGGGAGCTAGGGGTGTTCAGCCTGGAGAGGAGAAGACTTCAGGGAGACCTTAGAGCTCATTACATGAGCTTCCAGCATGATTCTACCTAGCACATCCATCAGAGTTACCCCAGCAAAAGCAGGGAATTCAGAGTGGGATGTGGCAGCTTGGGATAACTCAGACCACATGTTCAAATAGGAGGAGAAAAGAAACAGTCACAGAGGCACATAGGTGTTCTGTCCTATAGGAAAGCTTCTCACTCCTAGCTTTTCCCTGCAATTCAAATCCAGATGAGAAGGAATGCTATCCACAGTTTGGATCCCAAAATTCTTTTGCACAAGTCTCTAAGGAGTGCTTTGAACCTATTTCAGTTTTAATCACAGAAAAACTTTTAACAGAGCCTTATATGGAGCACGGAAGTAAAGTGCTTTAATGTCATTGCTCCCTACAGCTCCCTGAAAGGAGGTTGCAGTGAGGTGGGGGTTGGGCTCTGCTCCTTAGTACCAGGTGATAGAGCAAGAGGAAATAGCCTAAAATTGCACCAGGGGAGGGTTAGGTTGGAGGTGAGGAAAAATTTCTTTGCTGCAAGAGTGGTCAGGGATTGGCACAGGCTGCCCGGGGAGATGGTGGAGTCCCCATCCTTGGAGGTGTTCAAGAAAAGTGTGGCCAGGGCACCTGGGGACATGGTTTAGTGGCCATGGTGGGGTTGGGTTGATGGTTGGACTAGATCTTAGAGGGCTTCTCCAACCCAACCAATTCAATGATTTAAGAGAATTGTTCTTACAGTAAAGGGACAAGTACCTGGTTAGGTGCTTTGTTCAGCACTGAGACCTGTTTCTTAATTGTACAGCACCTGAAATCAGTGTGTTTAATATTAAAACCCAACAATTTTTTACATAAACAGCACAAGCAGGAAGCAGAGGAATTAACAAAAGCTCCATATGGTGATTAGCAGCCATGGGTTGCTGGAACCACTGTAAATCACAATGTGGGGTGGTTGGATGGTCAGTTAAAAGCCAACCTGGCACTCATGTGGTTTGTGTTAAACACAACTGCGGCAGCCCAGAAAGTAGGAGTGTTGCAACTTGCATTGAACACAGCTGCTACACCTGGTAGCATCAGCCTCTTAAATCTCTGTAGTGAGCAGCAGGCACCTCAATGAAATCAGATTTAACCACCACTTTGTACAGTATTGCTGCTTCATGCAGATAGCCATTTGCAACAGTTAAAGACACCATCAAGAGTCTCTTTTTTTTTCTGCTCACTGCCTCTGATGTCCTGGCTGACTTTTGTTATTTCCTTTCTGTGCTTTACTTGAAATGGAAAAGGGAGAACTTCTACTGGCAATGTTGCTCCAGACAGTTTCTGACTTATATTTATTTGGTTCACCAGTCTCTGACATCAAGAAAGATGTCCTGGCTTGCAGAGGGAATAAAAATGCCAGAGCTGTGACAAAACCAAGCTAGAAATAGTGGAGCAGCTATTACCAAGTCATTCAGGATGTCACCTGTGCAGTTGCTCTAGCAGAGAGAGTAAACCAGAAATGAAGCCATCACCTGTAAAATGCATCAACGACCTTTGTGACTGTAGGGACCCAGCATGGGATTTATGCTCCTTTTAAAGCAGTCTCTTGGGGAAGCAGTGATCCAACCATCCAGCTGTCACAGAACCACAGCAAGAGGGTGCAGATCCCAAGGGATTGCATTAGACCACAGAAACATTCAGGTTGGGATCACCGAGTCCAGGTGAGAACCTTGTTCTACAAAATTCACCCCTGAATCTACCCTCAAGCACCACATCTAAACCACCTTTAAACACACCCAAGGTTGGTGACTCCACCACCTTCCTGGGCAGCCTGTTCCCATGCCTGACCACTCCTGCTGTGGAGTAATTCTTCCTAATGTTCAGTCTAAACCTCCCCTGGTGCAGCTTGAGGCTGTTCCCTCTTGTTCTATCACTAATTAGATGTTAGGAACAAGTTCTTGGCAGTAAGGGTGGTGAGATACTGGGACAGGTTGCCCAGGGAGGTTGTGGATGCTCCCTCCCTGGAGGTGTTGAAGACCAGGTTGGATGAGGCCTTGAGCAACCTGTTCTAGTGGGAGGTGTCCCTGCCTATGGCAGGGGGTTAGAGCTAGATAATCTTTGAGGTCCCTTCCAACCTAAACCTCTGAGAAGAGAAGAGACCAGCACCAACCTCTCCACAACCTCCTTTCAGGTAGCTGTAGAGAGCCTCCTCTTTCTCAAACTAAGCAGCCCCAGCTCCTTCAAGTCTCATCACATTTATTCTCCACTCATGGGAATGCTGTGTTTGCTCTGCAGGCTATTTAACCTCATTTTCATGGGGCCTCCATCAGTTGCAAAATGAAAATAATTTTGCAATGAGGAGTCCAGAGGCTTTTAAGTCAAAGTGTTGAAATGATCTACCTCCACTGCCAATATCAGAATTCTCTTTGTCCTTCATGCCACCCTGCTGCACAAGGCTCAGCTTGCAACTTGACTGAAGCTCATTTCCATATTGCACAGGCTCATTATACAATTCCAAGTGCATTTTATTTGCCAACACTTAATTAGAAGGGATATGCATCTGAACCTGAGTGGCTACATCTCGACTCTCCTCTCGACGAAGTAATTCAGCAGCAACATCAAAAGCAGGGCGAGGAGGATGAAAAGACGAGTTGTCCCGGGTTTTGTATGGAAGATGGGCACCAGAGAGCAGCAGTTCCCAGGAGTTGGGAGCTGTCAGCCAGCAAAGCAGCTCCCGCTGAAGTCAATATTTGCTGTGGCCAGCGATGCCGCAGTTTGCATTCTTAAGGCTAGCTCTTTTTGTTAAAAAATTAGATTCTTTTGTCACTAACAAGGACTGCGACCATTTTACAGACCTAAATCTTTCATGGGTACCAGAGCCAGCTCAGTGCACCTCTCCCTCTTTCCTATTTTAGGGATTTCTGAGTCTGTGAAGTTTCAGTGCTCGAGAGACAGTGCAAGTCCATACCCTAGAGTCACCGAATCACAGACTGTTAGAGGTTGGAAGGGGCCTCGAAAGATCATCTAGTCCTTCTCTGGAGACCTTCAAGGACCTGTCTGGATGCATTCCTGTGTGACCTGCCTCAGGTGATACTGCTTTGGCAGGGGGTTGGACTTGATAATCTCCAGAGGTCCCTTCCAGTCCCTACCACTGTGTGATTCTATGGCACAGAGGAATCCCAAAGTGTCTGTGAATGACCCTTGGTATTTAGCCTTGAATGCCCTTAGAGCTTCATCAGTAACAGCTTAGGCTTGCACTACTAATTACTCTCCTTCCATCTCCAGCACACTCTGCTGTGCCAGCATGGTTAGCAGAACAGAGTTTTCTCTCAGTCCATCCCAAATGTTGTTAGCTTTTTGAGCAATCAGATGTTCTCAAGCAGGTGTCTGTGGAAGACTGCCCTAAGTCCTGCCTTGTCTCCAAAACAAAATTAGCTACCAGGACATCAAGGGTGGCTCCCAGGAAGATGGAGACTCCCTTTTTACAAAAAGCCATGCAGAAGCCAAGGGGTGATGGGGACAGGTTACTGCTGGGGAGATTCCCATTGGACTTCAGAAGAAAATGTTTCCCTATGAGCACAGTCAGACACTGGAGTCATCTCCCCGGGGCAGTGGTGGAGTCCCCTACACTGGGCAGTTTGAAGTCTCAGCTTGGCAGGCTGCTGGGGCAGCTCAGTGCAACTCCACTGTCACCTAGAAAGCTTGGAACAGATGATGCTTGGGGACTCCTTCCCACCTGGCATTCTGGGATCGTGTGAAGGTTGGATCTGCTTATTGCCTAAGTGCCCTCAGGGCTTCATTCCCTGAGGGTCTTGCTTTGTATTTATCAAGGATGAGTTTTAGTTTCCATTTTATCACCTACTCAGCACGAGGCAAACATTTGCAGTCCTCTGCCCTGCTTTGGTTTCATTTGCCCTGACCACTTCCTGAACACCACCAAACTCTCTCCTCTTGCTGTTCTTCAGCTTTTCTAAGTGATTTGTGGCCATTCCTAGCCACATTCCCCCCAGGATTCCCCCAGTAACTGCTCCAGGAAGAATAGTGACCATTTATTCCTGCCTGCTGTTCCATCTCCTCCCAGCAGTTATTAATGCACAGCAACCACCCCCCGACATTTGGTTTCTGTAAGATTGTTTGGGAAAGGATATTAGAGGAAGGTTTGGAAATCCAGAGGTAATTTTTGTGCTGAACTTGCCCTTGTCCAGAGGAGCAATGAGCTTTTCCAGGGGCTGCTCAGAATTTGCAAGCCATGGTTTCTGTATTTATGAACCCTGCTAACTATCTCCAGTACATCGTATATATTCGTGTCTACTAATTCTGCTCATTATTATAACTTCCACCGGCCTGCCCCAGCAGGAAGGCTGATTTACAATTCTCTGGTTTCCTGGCTCCCCTCCGGAGATTATTTTAAAAATTGAGGCCACATTTGCCACCTTCCCCTGCTCTGGAACTGGGGCCAAAGTAAGCCACAGCTTACACACGGCTGAGGGCAGCTCTGCACTTTCCTATCTGAGTTCCCTCCGATCCCCGCAGTGATTCTTACCTGCTCCTGCCAAGCTGTTGCTGCTCACTTTATTGGTTTGCTCTGAAGTCTCTCTACTGACAGTTCTGTTTGACACAAGCCCTCAGCCTCACCCCTGTAAATAAAGACTTTGTTGAGCAAACTTCCTTAAGCTGCTCTCTGCTGGAATCCTGACACAAAGAATCTTTCTGGCTTTCCTTCTTCTTTTATATTTCTCCCTTCCCTTTTCTCTTCTCCCTTCCCTTTCCTCTTCTCCCTTCTCTTTCCCTTTCTCCCTTCCCTTTCCCCTTCTCCCTTCCCTTTCCCCTTCTCCCTTCCCTTTCCCCCTCTGCCTTCCCTTTCCCTTTCTCCCTTCCCCTTCTCCCTTCCCTTTCCCTTTCTCCCTTCCCTTTCCCCTTCTCCCTCCCCCTCCTCCCTTCCCTTTCCCTCCCTCCCTTCCCTTTCCCTCTCCCCTTCCCATTTCTTTCCCTTCCTTTCCCCTTCCCTTTTCTTTCCCCTATTTCACCTTTCTTTTACTCCTACACATCTATAAACCTCTAAAGTGAAGTCTCCTAAACCAGTTTTCCCTTGCAAACCCAAACACAGAATGGCATCAGGCTGATCCTAACAAGGCTTCACCAAGCTGTTCAAGTAAAGGCAGGGACTGTGTTCTGTGACCCACTATCCTTGTTCATTCCTGATTTATTTGTTTGCTAGGGTTATTCCAGTAACAATTCCATGACCACTGCATGACCTTTTTTAAATAAAATCTGAACTGCTTAGTAGAAAGCAACCCAATTAGCAGCAGTAGCAGAGCACAGCTCTGTGGGATGCAGGCATCTGTTGGGAATCTGAGGAAAGACCCAGAGAAGCACAGCAGAGTGACACAAACAGGTGCCAATTGCACCTCATCACACATCCATTTGGGCATTTCTGCATCCAGAGCAGCATGGGCAGCAGGGCAAGGGAGGGGATTGTGCCCCTTGGCTCTGCTCTGCTCAGACCTCATCTCCAGTCCTGCCTCCATGCTGCTGTTCCCAAAGAAGGAGGACACAGAGCTGGTGGAGAGAGTCCAGAAGAGGCTACAAAGATGGTCTAAGGGCTGGAACAGCTCTGCTGTGAGGAGAGGCTGAGGGAGCTGGGGGTGTGCAGCCTGCAGAGGAGAAGGCTCCAGGGGACCTTAGAGCTGTCTGCCAATAGCTGAAGGGATAAATAATAAGAATACAGAATAGAAAGAGAAATAAACTTTTTTTTTTTTTTTTCAGGCACTGAGTTCATAGTGGAGCACAGCAGGAGGAGGTAAAGAGCAGCAATGATATCAGAACAACATCAGTAAAACCAGTAATCAATCCTGTAAAATGTGATGGGAAGAATTAAACATAAAAAGCTAAATACTGCTGCAAAAATAGAATCTTGCCTTGCTTCCTGCTGAGTCTGATAAAGTCTCCAGATGTCAATTTCCTAGCAGCAGTCTACTGAATCTGTTCCTGAATTTAGCTTTGTTCCTGTCCTTGCACCAACGGTGTGTGTCAGTTCATGCACATGTCTCTGGTCTCAAAAAGCAAACAACCCCTTCTGGGGCCCCCAGCACAAGAAGGACATGGAGCTGCTAGAGTGGGTCCAGAGGAGGCCACCAAAGTGATCTGGAGAAACTTCCCTATGGAGACAGGCTGGGAGAGTTGGGGCTGTTCAGCCTGGAGAAGAGTAGGCTGCAGGGAGATCTTAAAGCTGCATTTCAATATCTGAAGGGATCCCATAGGAAAGATGCTGTGTTTCTACTGATAGAAATACTGATACAAATACAGAATCACAGAATTAACCAGGTTGGAAAAGACCTTCAAGTTCATCGAGTCCAACCTATCACCTAACATCTTCTAATTAACTAACCCATGGCACTAAGTGCCTCATCCAGCCTCTTTTTAAACACCTCCAGGGATGGGGACTCCACCACCTCCCTGGGCAGCCCATCCCAATGCCAATCACTCTCTCTATGAAGAACTTCTACCTAATGTCCAGCCTGAACCTGCCCTGGCACAGCTTGAGGCTGTGTCCTCTTGTTCTGTCCCTGGGTGCCGGCAGAAGAGACCAACCCCACCTGGCTACAACCTCCCTTCAGGTAGTTGTAGGACAAAGGGCAATGGTTTGAAACCAGAGCAGAGCAGATTTACATTGGAGATCATGAAGAAGTTCTTCACTATGAGAGTGGTGAGGCACTGGAATGGTTTGCCCAGAGAAATTGTGGACAACTCATCCCTGAAAGTGTTTAAGACCAGGCTGAATGAGGCCTTCAGCAATGCGGTCTAGTGGCAAGTGTCCCTGCCCAAGGCAGGGGGTTTGGAAACAGATGATCCTGAAGGTCTCTTCCAACCCAAAGCATTCTATGATTCTGTTTCCATCATTCTTTGATTCTATGATTCTTTGATCCTGTGTTTTTTTAATTCTGTGATCCCATCATTCTATGATTCTGTGATCCCATGATTCTTGTCAGCAACAAGTAGCTAAAAAGCTTCTCAAAGTCTCAACAGCCTTTGGAATTCAGCAGCAGGCAATGAGCTGACAAAAATCTAAATACCAAACACAAATAAATGCATTTTAATGGCTTTAGTTTAAATGCATTTAAACAATCATTATGATCTGTATCTTCATGGTCTATACCTTCTGTATCATCCTGATCTCCTTGTCAAAACCCTTGAGGTTATCTGGGGAGCACTCCTTGGCCACTCTACATTTGCTTAAATGAAACCTATGTAAAAGCCAATTTCCTTACAAAATCACTGCCTGAGCTCTGGAAACAGAATTTGCTAAGGCATTATGTTTCTTTTTTGGCAACCTGTAGCCTCTTCTGCTGGAAGGATACTTTCTTCCTATCAGCTGTGTTCCATTCAACAACTACTCCAATAATGAAATAGAATTTGAGAAACCAGCTGGGACTTGACAAAAAAAGAAGAAAAATTAAAAACCCCAACAAGCCAGGCTTCCTCTTCCCATTTAGCTATAAAAATGAAGTGTGAGAAGGTGACATTTACGAGCTCTGGAACACTGAAGAACAAGCTGAACACAAACCATTAGGGCAATTAATTTTCTATAAATAGCACTGCCTTTGTCTCAGATCTTCAGAGCTCTCTTCCAACCCCTGCCACTCTGTGATAAGGTTTTGTGGTGAATGCAGGGCATGTTCCAATTACAACCTGTTCATTCTGCCTAAGAACCACAGAATCACACAATCACGGAAGCATCCAGGTTNCTTTCTGCAGGCAGCTCTCCAGCCACACTGCCCCAAGCCCGTATCATAGTTTGGGGTTTTTGTGACCCAAGTGCAGGACCTGTCATTTGGCCTTGTTGAAACTCCTCCCATTAATGGTGTTTTCAAGAATAGTGTTTTCAAGCTATGTAGTTAATGTGTGCAGAGGATATCACCTTGGCTATCAGAAAGGAAACACCAGTTGTAGTCATGGGCTATTCCCAGCAACAAACCAACATGTCTGAACAGCTACCAAGTGGTGAGAATCAGTCTGTGTGTAGGAAATTAAATCTAAAATCCAAATACAAGGAGAAAATTAAAATCAAATTAAGCAGTATCTCTCTGGAGATACTCAAAACCCACCTGGATGCATTCCTGTGTGATCTACTCTAGGTGATCCTGCTCTGGCAGGGGGTTTTGAGCTGGATGAGCTTCTGAGGTCCCTTCAAGCCCCTATCATTCTGTGATTGTGTGAAGACATCTCCTGTTGAAGCTGGCTCCAGGAAGTGTTCTAGGACAGCTGAAGTGCCTTGTGACATCCTTAGCACTGTCTGGGACTGTGCTTTCCTGCTCAGCATGGTAGCCAGCAAAGCTTCTGCCCTTCCATGTAGGAGCTCTGCTGGTCCTGAAATAACCAGGAGATAAGTGGTCAAGTTGAGAGCTGAGCCAAAGATTCACCAAAACCCCTTAACTATTAGGAAAGGTAGTGAAGTATTAGAAAAGTTCCTTGGGACCTAACTTGACATTGTGGCTTTTCAAAGAGCAGACAGAAGAGCAGAAGCACAGAATTAACCAGGTTGGAAAAGGCCTCTGAGATCATCGAGTCAAACCTATCACCTTCTAATTAACTAAACCATGGCACTAAATGCCTCATCCAGACTCCTTTTAAACACTTCTAGGGACAGTGACTCCAGCACCTCCCCAGTCAAGCGCATCTGGAGTACTGTGTCCA
>WBNM01025126.1:0-33381 GCA_013399055.1 Ramphastos sulfuratus
GGGGTGCGGGCGGTGCTCAGCTGGTGGCTGTTCTGTAATGGTTCAAGGAGTGTAACCAGAAGCAGCCAGTTTTGATTGCCATGTGCTTAGGAGAACGGTGTGTAGTGATTACCAGCTCCATCCACGAAGATTTGCTGTAATTTCCACCTGTGATAGTGGTGACCCAACTGCCTGCTGCTCCTAGAGGAGCTGACTTTGGACAGCCGCTCTCAGGTGGAGAAGGTGTGAGTTTGGAGCTCTTGCCGAGATTGTGTGTAAACTCTAAATGTTATTTTTGGCTGACTGAGTGCTTCCTCTGAAGTAGGAAAGAGGGCAAAATGCTATTTAGACTGCTTGTTTCCCACAAAATACAGTTAGGCTGCTATCTATGATATTTTCATTTCTTCTCCTAGATTAAAAGACAGATAGAAGGATAGAAGACTCCCTTGAGAATATTTTGGTTGTGCTCAGTGCTGTGATTAGCTCTTGCTTTTAAATCTTTGTTATTGAAAACCAAGGAATTTCCTGAGTTGGCAAAGGGTGTGATGCTACTAAATGAGGCAAGCAGGAAGTTAAAATGGAGATCTCTGTGATTTAGACCTGAGTGCTCTGAAAGGCAAGAAGGTAAAGAAAAAGTGCCTGACCTTTTCAGCAGGGATGGAGCAAAGATTCTGCTTTAAAGGGTTTTCGGACAGCACTGCTTTAAGTCCTGTCAAAGCTAGGTCTTCAGCCACATAAGCCAGAGTGGTTTCTAAGCAGATGTTTTGCTGCGATGGTTGAGTTGACTGGGTCTTAGAAGCCATCACCACATTTATGTACCAGTTTACAGAACTGTATAAGAATCTACAAGACTATTTACTCCCCACAGCCACTATATTAACACTAAATCCAGACTTTAATTTAATTTCAGCATTATCCATTCTTCTTGTGTTGATAGTGATGGAGTGCAGAAGACAATGAAGTTTTGCTAAAAGAGGAAATGCTGGTGTTTCGACTGGGCTCCTTGAAATGCTGCCCTTCAGCACCTGACATGTGGTATGGGCAGTATCCCTGTCAGTGGTGTCCCTAATCTGATTTGCCAGTGATTTCCTATCACCATAGCTGTATCACAATGCCAGATTTGCATACTGGCGGCATCACAGCATCTGCAATATCAGGTTTTGGTCAAGTAACCTGCTGCACTGCTGGGGCCGTGCCCCAGCTGCCCACAGTGGGAGAAGGGATGGCTTTAAGTTGATCACAATCAAAGTGCCCCATTGCCCTCCAGGACAGGGCCAAGAGAGAGAAGCTGCTACTCAGAGGGCATACGTGTTTCCTGAGAGTAGACTAGGAGAGGGAGGAGGCTGTACCTCGTAAAGACGATCCATGAACTAGTGCCGTGTTTCTGACAGGAGGTAGAAAGTCCTATTCTTAAAATAAGTACCTGTTCTGAGAACCTGGTTTAATTTTTGCCCCTCAGGGAGATTGCTTTGAAGAAGAGAAAAGTGCTTTTACAGCAGAGTTGCAAGCCAGTCCTTTCCCTTCAGTCTCATTTCCTACTCGTTGAGAAAGAGAGAGCAGTTCTGGGGAAAGGAACATTGAAATCACATTCTAAATCACTTTGTTTACGGATCTCTTTGGTATTGTGTGAAAACCTGGTGTAAATACACCATTAAGAGCAGGCCTGGTTGTGAACAGGGCACGCATTGCCAATGTATTCAGATTAAATGGGTGCAGTGGAAGCTTTAAATAAGTGGCAGATAAAGGAGGGAAATGCCTATTAAATAAATAAGCACACACACAACAACACGTAGAAAGCAAGCAAGAGAAAAATCTCATGTGACCCTCATGGGAAATAATAACGCTACTGTAGGAGACTAGGCAAAGGAATGAGGCTAGTAAATGAGAAATATCCAGTATATCAATTCTATACCCCGGCAGTGAATTGTGTTATAGTGCAACTAAGGCTCTGGATTTTATTTATTTATTAGCATAAAGAATCGAAATAAATATTAAGGATTCAGAAGGGAGGTGTGAACTGAATCTGTTTCTCCAAAGCTAAACTAACAGAAATGCAAGGGGAATGACAAATGCTAGGGTGACTGAGAACATTAGATTTGTGGAAGACTTTGCCTAGAGAAGAGAAGACTAAAAGGAAATCTTATCAATGCTTATGAATATCTAAAGGGTAGAGGTCAAGACAATGGGGCCAGACTCTTCACAGCAGTGCCCAACGATAGGACAAGGGACAACAGGTGCAAACCAGAACACAAGAGGTTTCACTTAAAGAAAAACTTCTTTACTTTGAGGGTGTCAGAGCACTGGAACAGGTTGCCAAGAGAGGCTGTGGAGTTTTCTTCTCTGAAGACCTTCAAAGCCCACCTGGATGTGTTCCTGTGCAACCTGATCTAGGTGAACCTGCTTCGGCAGGAGTGTTGGACCATGTGATTTCTGGAGGTCTCTTCCAACCACTACCATGCTGTGATTCTGTGTAATTCTGTGACTTTCCCACTTCATACTTTCTGCCACACACCATGGCAGTAACATGAGGAAATCTGCCTTGTTTTCCCAGTGATGTAGGTCTGAGTGATATATAGTACAAAGGGCTAGAAGTCTAGCAGTTTCAAGGGTGCCTTTGGAGGTCAGAATAGCTTGTTTGTATGAGGGTGTTTTTTTTTCCACTGAAACCCCATTTACTGCTAATATGTTGCTTTAACTTGGTCAGGAAACTGTTATAAGTGGCAATATAACACATCTAGCATCTGATAAGGACGCAGAATGAATGCAGTTTGCACAACACGGAATCAAGGAAGACAACTAAAAAAATTACCAAGATAGTAAAAAAATAAAGAAGGGGACTGCTTGAGTTTTTTTTAACCTTATAAGATTCTCATGATTTGTTTAGTTCTTGTTTTCCTGCTAGAGAGCTTTTGCCACCCACCATGCATGCACGTAAGGGTAATGGAACACTGGAACAGGCTGACCAGGAGAGTTGTGGAGTCTCCCTCTCTGGGGATATTTAGAACCCTCCTGTTCCTGTGTAATCTGGTACAGGTGATCCTACTCTGGCAGGGTGGTTGAACTAGATAATCTGTCGAGGTCCATTCCAACCCCTGACATTCTGTGATTCTGTAAAAGCACAAATTACAACCACCTAAATGATCACTGAAGGAAATGGCAGCATTTGACCGTCTTTAGTATTTCACATCTTAGCTTAGATGAAATCCCCAAATTAAGAATGAACATTTAGTTTTAACTCTCCTTTCCTGTACCCATGCATTATAACAAAGCCTTTAAAGACAGTATAATAACATATCAATTCTCAAATAACACGACGTAAGACATTAATATTTTTCTATGAGCTTCGACAAACGTGTGGGCTCTTGCAGCTGTTCCATATTCCAGCTATTTCTCACAAATAGAGCTTAATGAATGTTGCTTTTGAGAAAAGTATCTGAACAATGCATCATAGATGAGGAGATATTATAATAGCCATTATAGTCAGACGCATGTATACGCTAATGCAAATGGATTTTTTTAGCTAAATTGCAAAATGAGTTCATTACAGACACAGGTAATGTCTCATTCCTATTGTTGTCCATATCACTGTTGGCCTTCAGCTTCAGGAAGTATGACCCTGTAACCTGGTATTGTTCTTCACACACATGTTCCACTGGTACTTTACTGTAGGGATTTAATACAGTGAAATGCATTGGGCTGAAAGGGTTTCTCAAAAACTGGAAACAGGCTCCCGAGGAAGGTGATTAAATCCCCATCCCTGGAGACGTTGAAAAGCCATGTAGATGTGGTGCTGAGGGACATGGTTTAGCATCAGGTTTGGTAGAGTTGGATAAGGATTGGACTCAATGATCTTGAAAGTAATTTCCAATTGAAACAATTCTGTGATTCCTTGGTTTAGCATAGCACTTCATGGCAGAAGACTGCTGTTTGAGAGGCTGGAAAACTACTTGTGTGTGACGAGCCTTCCTCTAAGACTTGTTGCATTTCTGTTCCGTTTTGGATGTCTCTGGCACTTGCTTAGTCTCAGATTTCACATATCAAAGTTTTACTGTCAGAGCTGCTGATTTTATCACTGTTAAACCAGGCCCTGAGGTATAGTGTCTTTCATATTGGTAATGATTATTTGGCAAATCCAGGTTGCTTCAGGACTCCTTTCCATTCATAGTGAAGTCATAGCCTCGTCGAGCAAAAATGCTCTGTGTTTATAGAAGTGAATAAAATAGATTTTATTTTAAAAAATATATAATTCATCGCCAGTTTATAGGTATAGCTGTCTTAACCTCAAATAATGCCTTATAAAGGGGACTTAGGAAGGCCTATTTTCTGACAGATTTTGTGGTCTGTTCCTTTTATCAAGAAAATTGTCACCTTCTTTCTGATGAACTGTATTTTGCTTTTGGTGTGGTGGATCTTTCAGTGTGAAAGATTATTATTCTTAAAGAAATTCTCTGGGACAAGCGTGAGTTGGGGTCAGCCAAGATCAAGCATGACAGTCCTTACATAATCCTTTAGTATTTAAGGTTAAGTCACCTCATCTGTTTTATTACCTTTCCCTTTCTGGAAACAGTGGTATTTGAGTTGAGTCAACATACACATTCAGAAAATTGTGACAATCAGTTCTTCATGCAATGAGCACAAATTGTTTGAGGCTACATCAAATTTGTCATAGACTTGCACGTTGCAATCTGTAGAACAGAAGGACAAACTCTCCTTCTATCTCTTCAATGTCAAGAGGACTGGGGACAAAGAACAGAAGGAAGGACAAATTTTGGAAGGGATTTTATTGGTTTGTTGAAAGTAGCAATAAGGGAAAGGTAAAATATTTTTGAAACTTTTGAATGCAGATGACCTGTGAAATATTTATTGAGTAAAAGAGTTGAAAGCTACAATCCATGAGACACAAGGAAAAAGAATTGTGCTAGCAACTAAAAAGAAATATTTGGTGCTGTTCTTTGTTTGCATGTATCACATACATACAGAAACTATGATTTTTTGAAACTATGAGTTTATTGATAACAAATTACGTGTAAGCCTCAGATTAGTTTATGCTTCTGCACAAAAAGGTTGACAAGATGTCACAAACCGTGCACACATAATACAACTGTTATTCTAGCAAATGGCTGGTGAAATTCTACAGTAATGAATTACTATTGTGAAATTCTACAGTTGTAAATTACCATTCTGAAATGTTTATGATATCAAGGGAAAAGTAAAGAAACTTAAATATTTTGTTTAAAATATAATGCACAGTACAGGCAGAATTACTACAACGTATACCTTAAAGTAATTTATTGTTAAAGTCTGTCAATTATTACAGGCAAGGCTACACAAGTAATAAAATAAGCACTCTGTCAAACATGAAAAAGAAATCCATGGAAGGGGAAGCGTACACATCTGAAGTTTTAGGGGGAAAAAAGTCAGATAAATTTGAGAAATCGTTTGTGATTCTCCTCAGAGCTCTGTACAGAGGCAGAGAGAGATGTTACAATCGTGTTGCAGATGGGGGTAAATAGAATTGCTTGCAATTACAAACGAGATCAGTGGCAGAGCCAAGAAAGGAGCCAGATTTTCTCTTTCTTCTTCACTTTGAATCCTATGTCCAATTTAGTGAAGACCGTGTCTCTAAAGTTCTATCAAATTAGTTGTCTGTTCCCTTTCTCCCCTGACCTGTATAAACATAATAGGCCAGGCCCTCAGCTGCTAAAATCACTGCAGCTCCATCTGGTCCATTAATGTGTGTATACATGCCAGTGGACAAGATTGCAAGTTGTTACCTACTCCCTGCCTAACAAACCTGGCAAAAAAACAAGAGTAATAAACACATAAAACTGTCATTTAAAAAATTGCCAGCTTAGGTCTCAGAAATATCTCCCACTGCACCATGATGGTGAAGATAATACAGAGGGGAAAATCCCACACCTAATACTCTATCAATAAAAGGGTGTTCTTCCAGTGAGTGTTGAGTAGAATCCTGCAAGCCTAGTGTAAACAGCCTGTGCACATACAATTAGATTCTTTTGTTTTTCTTTTTTTTTTTTTTTTTTTTTTTTGAGAGAGAGAAAAAAAAAAGCCTGTGGTGTTTTATGCTGGTAACAGGTTCCTAATCTCACGTCTCTATAACTTTAATAATGGACTTAATGACAGGATTAGCAGAGCACATCAAGATGATCTCTCACGTGAAACCAACAGAATGCTGTGGCAAACAGCTGGTCAGTAGGGATGCTCAATGATTTTTCTTTTTTTTTTTTCTTTTTTCTTTTTTTTTTTCATTTGGTGCAGGAAAGCGGAGATGTACTTTCTCTAGCCTCAGTGCCTGGGATTTGGCAATATTCAGAAGTGTTTTGCCATGTGGGAAATTAAAACCTGCAAGTACAAAATTGCTTATTTAAAAACAAAGAACAGCAACAAAACCCATGTTAGTTCAATTAAAGGGTCAGTGCAGGGAAGCCAAAATAGATTTTTTTATTTGCTAAGAAGCAAGAGACTGGAAAAAGATATATCTAAGTAGCAGGTCTTTATAATTAACCAATGAGAGCAAAGGCACTCATTCCACTTAATCACGAAGCAACAAAATGGAAAACAGCCCTTCTTATCTCAAGAATATGCTTTGGAAAACGAGCCAGGATTAAGAGAGAAGCTCATGGCATCTCAAGACTATACCCTACTCTCCCTTTTCCCCCACCTTCCCTCCACCCTCTTTGTAATCAAGGCTGACAGAGCCCATAAGCAGGTATTTCTTTTAGTTTTGTTTTAGGACTGGCGTAGCTGTTTATGATAGAGCAGATGGGGATTTGATGTTGCATTCTGTTTCAGTTGTCTTTCAGTGAAATTAATTGCAATAATGATCCACTTTATTGATATAATTCCTGTTTCCAGAAGGGTCTTACTGTAAGAGCATTAGAATCTAAGGAATTTAGAGTCATGTGTCTTAAACAGAGGATTAACAGTAAAGATAGTCCTTGAGCAAAATCTCAGATTCAGGCAGTGTGATACTTGAGAACTCAAGCAGAACTTCACGTCTTGCTCTTAGGTCTTTAATTGCTGCCAAACCACCAGAGCTATCAGGTGTCTGGTTCGGATTCAGGTTTCCCACATTGCCCCTAGAAACTGTTGCATTTAGGGCTCTTTGCTTTGGCGCTCCCATCTGATGTAGTCTCCATGCCCTCCTCCCGTGTTGCACACACCTCCTCATCTTCCTACACATCAAGAGAACGGAAATCTATTTCAGTTTCCATCAGGCAGGTAATTAGTTTGATGGTGTATCAGAAAGGCACTGAGACTAACATGACTTCCTCCCAAGTAGCAAGAAGCGTGAAGCTTCAGCCAGACCCGTGTTTTATATCCTGCCTCAAAACCAAAGAGAACTGCTTTTTAATTCACAGGCTTTATCTCTGTCCTGCTGGGGCAAAACAGACCCAGACTTGTTTGCAATGCTGGTGTCCTGTTTGATTGGCTAGGTTTAAAATTTCTCTCCTACCAGTGGTCTGTTTTGCCTCGAGGGGTGATTGAAGGGATCTGCTGTGGGAGGGTCTGACTTCACTTGCTTTCAGCTCTGCTCCTCCACCTGCTGCTGGTTGTGTGTTGCAGACTAGCTGCCTGAGGACACAGGCTCCCTCCTTTTATTTTCGGGTTTGGCAGCACACTCAGCTACTGCTACCCTCTTTGCCTTGTGGTTGCACTGAAAACACAAATTGGGATTATAATTTCTTCGATTATTACCTCAATGCAGCATCTTGGGCTGATCAATGAGTAAAGTTGGCTTTTAAATCAATTGGAGTCTCTGGTTTTCCCGCCAATAGCCCTGTTCGAGGGCAAGGAGAATCCATCTTGTGACTGGCAGTGGCAGTTGCTGCTCCTCACCCTCCGATCTGAGTTATGTGTAGGATATGGATATTTATATTTCTTTGTCCCTTCCCTGAACTGCTCCACAAAAAAATTCCTATTGTACCTTTTGTGTAAAAATTCCCGACTGAGTATTCAAACTTTTGGTAAATTGTAAATAGTTCACTGTTTTGGGTGTGTGTGTTTGTTTGGTGCGGGAATTTGAGTTCATAAAGTTGGATGCTTTCCCATTTCTGCATATTAAATTTGAATATTCATAACAATCTCTCTGGGCTCAGTGAGTTCTAGTGCTCATACAATGTTAGAGACAGCCACTGCAGACACTGCATGGCAAGCACAGTGCAAGCTTCATACATTCATACAGCTCTGCTAGAAGTATCTCAGCACTGACCCTGTGGTATGCTTTACTCTAAAATTTCTTCCTCCTTCACTGTCACCAGTTCTTCCCTGTTGTGACGTCCACATTCCTTTTCATATTGAGGGCTTGTGTGCCCCTGATTAGTGTCTGAAACTTATGCTGAGCTGCACAACAATTTCTGTGAAGGGTCTAGGGTGGAAACATTCTGAATTCATTGTCCCTTTTTATAGAAACAAGAGAGTGAACTTCAGTTTCCAGACAAGGTAATGATTTGACAAATGATCCCTTATGGTCCTTTCTGACTTAGGATCTTCCTTTGGTAAGATGCTCGTATATTTAGGAATGAAGTCATTTTACAGAACTCTGTCCTGGATGGGAAATCATAGGTATAAGCACCCCTGAACCTGTTTTGTTTACACTAAATGAGAGTGTTATCCAAATGAGAAAATTTTCCCTGCAGCAAATGTTTCTCTGTGCGTTGCTTTTCTTTTTAAAAACACAATGAAACTATAAATGCTAGAAAAGGTCAAATGTTTGACTGAGCTTTATTCAAGGAGGAGGAAGACATCTATCATGAGACAGTGTACCGAGACTCTAAAAATGTCAAATAAGCAGATTATCTGGTTACTAGAATTGGGGCAGCTGGTCCCAGGTGACAGCAGCCCCACAACTTCTTAGCAATGTTTCATCACTTAGCTTTAAGACTCCTTCAACTCTCTAAGTCAGACATAAAAAATCCCAAACCATGCTTTTTCATATCAAAGAGAATATCAGACAGAGAATGAAATCCTGGTCCTATTTACATCAGAAAGATCTAGCCACTGACTTCGGGGGGGTAGGCTGGATTTCACCTGAGAACTATGATTTGTCTATCTCATTCTGAAGTGTGAAGGGACATGTTCTGAAAGACAAGTGAGAAAAGATCACTGCTCATTCAGGTGTGGACAAGGACTGCCTAGCATGTAGGGTAGACATGACAGCCTTAAGTCTTGAACCATGCAATAATGTTGGTACCATCTATAAAGGCTAGCTTCTAATGGTAGTAGGATTTAGGTCCAAGTGTAGGGCTATAGTATGGATCCTCCATACAAGAAACTAAAAGGACTGACTTTGTATCTACCTCTAACAGAATTTTCCCCCTGTGAATCTCAAGTGCTTTGTAGAGGAGGTAAGCATCATTATCTCCATTAATGGGCTTTTCAGATTTTTACCTGCAGACATTTCTGGTTGGGTAAACCCAGGTTGGCTGTTAGAGAAAGTGATGCTGTTAATGATTCTCTCACGCTTTGTGGAGACCTAAGTGACTGATGCTGTAGGCCAAGGTAGAGAGTGTAGGCAGATCTGGAGCTTGCCTTGCCTTGCTGTGCTGTATGTGTAACAGAAAACAAGGACAAATCACTGTGGTATTCTGCTGCAGTTCCAGTAGGTTTCTTCCAGGGGGGTCAAGAGTTTCCACATGCTTCTCCTTTGTCTTTGTGCGATGACAGTTTTGGGGTAATTAAAATACTGTGGCCATCATCCTGGCCTTTATCAGACACAGGAGTGGGGAAGTGATCACACCCCTGTACTCAGTACTGGAGAAGCCACACCTTGAACACTGTGTTCCATTTTGGGCCCTTAAAAAAAGGAAATTGAGGTTTGGAGCTGGGCTAAAAATAGAGCAACAAAGGTAGTGAAGGACCTGAAGAACAGATCCTGTGAGGAGTGGCTGAGGGAACTGGGATTGTTTGTTCTGGAGAAGAGAAGGCTAAGGGGAGGCCTCATTGCTCTCTACAACTGCCTGAAAGGAGATTGCAATGAGGTGGGTGTTGATCATTTCTCCCTAATATCAAATGATAGGACAAGAAGAAGTGGCCTCACATTGTGCCGTGGGAAATTTAGATTGGATGTTAGGAAAATTTTCTTTCCCTAATGAGTGGTCAGGCATTGGAACAGGCTGCCCAGGGAGGTGGTGAAGTCATCATCCCTGGAGGTGTTCAAAAAATGTGTAGACATGGCACTTAGGGACATGGTTTAATGGCTGTGGGGGTGTTAGGTCAACTTGTTGGGCTTGATGATCTTAGAGATCTTTTCCAACCAGAACGATTCTATGATTCTATGATTTGGAGCACTGACTTTGCTTAGAATAGCAGGTTTAATCTTTATGTTCTGCCTTGGACCTATCTTGCAACTTCACAGTGTTGGGGGTGGGTTTATACAGCCCAATGCAGAAGATCCCATTAGCTGAGTGCACACCAGTGCACACTGGTATGTCCATACTGTGCTGAATTTCAGATGTATGTGGTGCAGATCTTGCTTTTGTACCTCAGGGTGGGTGTTTCACTGAATGGTGATGAGCATGTCTTGGATTTAGAGGATTTTTTTTTTTTTTTTTTTTTTTGTCAGGAGTGTTTCAGCTGAGTTAACCCACAATATTCATCCAATTTACTGCCTGGACAACCACCTGGAAAAAAAAAATTTAAAAATCTTTGCCTACTTTTGGCAAAGGTTTCTTCATTCATTTTCCATGCTCAGTCTGTTGATATTTTGTAAATCAGATTGGTTGGCTCTAAGTAGTTAGAATTTTATTTATTCCACTGACTTTTCTAAAATTCACAACGTGAGTTATGTAAACCTAGTCCACTTCTCTCACTTCTAAATACAAGAGATATGGGTATAATGCCATATTTTTTTATATATCAGAGGCTCTCCTAGCCTGAGTTGGCAACGCTTAAACATTTCAAAGGCCACTGCTGGGTCAAGAAGTTCTTGTTAAATGCTGTTTCTCACTATTACCAAGCTTCTGTCCTTTCAGCATTGCAAGGAAAGAGAATTGATAAGCTGTGTCTGTAAAATTCCAGTTACATTTGGGCATGCAACAATTACGGGCTTGCTTCTTTGGTTGCTAGAAGTTACCTAACCAAGGTCCAAAATGGCTTCTCAGTGATTTTTTTAGTGGAAAACTGGCTGTTTACCCTGTGAATTTATCAGTGTTGTTATTCAGGAATGCTAATAGACCAAATGGAAATTATTTCAAGACAGGCTGTCTATTAGGCTCTCTGTGATAGCGGAGAACTCATTTCACTTTTGCACATCACGTTACCATTTTGGAGATTCCTTAGTGATTTTTAAAATGGATTGCCCTCTTAAACATGTAATATGTAGAAGTTCTGATGCCAGGGATTCAATCAGATATGTCGTGTTCCCTCAGATCCTCTCTCCTTGTGGCCTTCTAAGCCCAGCGATACACCTACAATTGGCAGAAAGACAGGAGAAGAGGACAGGGGAGGCACAGGCAGGAGATGTGGGCAGGGGCGGGATGAGCTTTGTACATGATGGCACCCCACTTAGAAGAGTGCAGAGCCTGCCTGACAAGTACCTCATGTTCCTCTGGAGTTTACTGTCTCATATGGCCTCAGTTAGCTTACAAAATTTCCTTTTTGTTTTTAAGAGAATCTCTTTGGAGTTCAGCGATTCAGTTTCTCATAGCTGAGAGCCATGAACTCAGCAGAGAACTGTCATTGCTCATCTCTTTCTAGCTCTTTGTGGGAGCTGGTACCCCTGAGGAGCCACCACTGGCCCTGGTGCCTGTCTAGTTTGCTATCATGTGAAAATCACTCCTTCTGCTAACCCTGGCTTGCCAGTGGCATCCCCAGAGAGCCACTTCTGTACCTCCCCATTGCAACAAAAATCTTCATGATAGAACCTTTCTAGCTCCAGGCTCCAAGAACTCTGCTCCCTGCAAGTAACCAATGGTGCTTTACTGAAGAGAAAGGATAAAGGAAAAGAAACACCAAAGAACCCCATAAGAGGAATAAGAACAATGACAGAGCAGAGAAGAAATCCCAGCCAAAACCACCTTCCACTTAGTGGGAGAAAAGAGGGGAAGCCTAAAGCTGCAGCACAAATACTGATTATTCCTGTCAAGGATTTGCTGCTGTTGCTAAGTTACTGGCCTCTTTGGAAAACCTTTGAAGTATGGGGTACATTAGGAGCTCATTAGGGTCCCGGGGACTTGCACTAAATGTACGATATGTCTCCGTGCTAAACACACAGAAATAACAGCAGAAACTTCTCTGCCCAGAGTTTAGATGCTTTTCTTTTTCGTTTCTCTTCTCCCCCTTAACACTTCCATTGCCCCATTTGTTCTTTTATGGCAGTTGGGCCATTTGACGGGGTAGGAGATGTTACCTGGAATAGATGGAGATGAGCTCCACTTCACTTGGTAAAGTTTCTGGCTTTTTGTGGAAGTTCCCCTGCAGGGAAAGGCTGAGAAGGAAGAAGGATGAATGGAGATGCATCTCTAATCTGTTCAGAGTGTGGGCTTCATGATGCCCCAGGGACTTTGAGTCAAGTCTGTGGAGTGAAGAAGTCCGAAACGTAGAAATCCAGGGGTGCAAGCTCCTCTCCAGCATGTCAGGGAGGGCAGTAAGGCCCATTTAACTTTGAGTGTCAGAGCCACAGAGCAGAATCCACATCCCAGAGCTGGCTGCCTAGGTGTGACGGAGGAACCCCAGCAAGCCGACAGATGGTGGGAGGATGGATGAGTTGTCCTCAGGGGGGATCTAGGCAGCATGCCTGCATCCAGAGATATCACACATGATCTCCACAGGGAGTTAGTAACGTGTCTGAGCTTAATAGAAAATATGTATCTCTGCTGTTTTACATAATATTTAATGAATGATATATTAGTAACCCCAACAGAATTTTCATTTTATTTAATGTAATTTATAAATTAAATGGTCCAGACTGGGTGGAGAAAGTTAACTAGCAGGCTCACTGGGGTCTTAGGAACAGGCAGCAAGTATATTTACATGGATCATGTGCCATTTAGCTAACTAGGCAGGAATTAAGTGGAGGAATACTCTTTCAGATTGCAGTTACCCATTTCCATAACTCATCAGCCTGAAATCTGCATTTGAATTAGGATCAAACCTCAGAATATTAGTTTTGTTAGCAGTTTGAACAAAAAAACAAATGAAAGGGCTTTGCCTGCACAGATCAGAACAGATGCACAGAGGATCAGCCACCAGTTTTCCACACTAATTTTGAGAATGTAGCAATAAGAGGAGTACTCAAGGAGATTAGAGTACCTGTGATCTTAGCATCATCAAATTTAGTGGCTGAGATGTCAAAAATATTTCTGGTTAAGAAAGCAGTAATTAGCAAAGTATCTGATGGGTAGGACAAGGCTGGATCTGTTCTAAGTCCATGGGCAGGCTGGAGGCTGCTGCAATGTTTCTAAGAAGGGAGATACAATGGGGAAAGTGAACATGATTCTCTCAGCCCTGGATTGCTATTCTCATTGCTCAGCCATTTCACAGGAGACCTAGGCAAGACCCCTATGGTTAGATGGAAACCATGTTCCTAAACTGTGCTTCATATTTCTTTTACCCATATATTTATTGTTTTTTAATTTTTTTTTTATTATTATTATTCTTTGACCTGTAATTCAAAAACCTGATGTATTAAGTGCTAGTAGGTGAACTTTTGCTTTGACCTGAATATTAAGTTTATCTTGTGCTGAAAGAACAGGGCAGCAGAGCGTGGAGTAAACCAGACAAAGAGTGCAGTCTCCTTGGAGGCAGAGAGTCAGAATAAACCAATTACACGAAGCAGTCCTCAAGGAATGGCACCTCACAATATCTTTAATGAGCGTGGGGACAAGGAGCAGTGCTCCGCAAAGGAGCACACTGATGGCTTTTTGCAAGGGAATTTGCTCTGCAAAAGTCAAATGTCTGAGAACAAACACCTCTCCCTGTCCTGGTCCGAAGCCCAATAACAAGTTTTCCCATGTATTGTATGGGGGAAGTTAAAGAGCTCTAAAGTTCATTCACCCAAAAGAGTGCATGGAGGGGTCTGCCTGGGTTAACGAGAGGGTGTAAAATCTCACTCCTGTCTTTGGGTTTAGCAAGTGTTTTTCCCTGTTATAGGGTTACAGACTCCCAAAAGAAAATGCCTTCTCTTTAAAGGTTCTTTTTCTGCAGGGCTTTTGAAGTGGCAGGGGGCAGCTTCCACTGGTGTAGTGATGAAAGCAAACACTCAGAAAAGGAGTCTTTGTATCTTCCACCGCTAAATAGAAGACAACCAGGGATCAGGCCCTGTGGCATGGACTGACTTCCACTCACACTGCTTAGGTGTCAGGTTAACTGCCTCTGTGGGAAGTTAGTCTTAGAAGGTGCTAGCTGAAGCAGTGAAAAAGTGGGTGAGAGGGAAGTAACTTAAACACTGAGGGCAAGCAGGGCCTGGAGATTGATTTCAGTTCTTACTCTGGTTTGCTTTTTTTTGCAGTATGGGACATCAGTTTTGTCCAGTTTCCTTGACGCGCTGGGAAGCTCAAGTGAACATCTGCTTCTAGACAAGGAAGGACAGCATCTAACCTTCCTGTTTACACTTTACACAGTTATTTGAAGATTTAGAAGTTCAGAGTATGACTGTTCTTGTTAAGCAGAGTAGATACAAATGCCTCTTCTCCCCAGTAACTATCAGTAACACAAGAGCAAATGGCTTCAGGTTATGCCATGGGAGGTTTATATTGTGTATTAGGAAAAACTTCTCCACTGAAAGTGTGATCCAGCATTGTAAGAGGCTGCCCCAGGAGGTCATGGGGAGTCACCATCCCTGGAGGTGTCAACAAAACCTGTAGACTTGGCACTTTGGGCCACGTTTTAATGGGCACGGTGGTGTTATGTCGACTGTTTGATCATCTTGGGTTCTATGATTCCATGCCACCTTCATACTGCAGAGGCTAAGGGTGCTTCCTCCACATCTGCAGAGAGAGAAGGATGTTTCTTTTTTTCCTGAAAACTTCCTCTTTTCCTTGTAGTTGCAAAGAAAACTGTCCAAGCATGAAGTAAAACAAATCAACATAATATCTGCGTGAATTAGTTTCAGTGAGAGAGAGTTGAGATCTCCAGTCATATGTGTGTGATCTTAACCCTGAAACCTAATGACTTGATTTTACTGTCAATGTTCTTTACTGTTTCCCTGCTCTTCATGCCAGCAAAATAAAACCACATGGGATCAAGGTTTATCCATAGCTGCTGGCTGTGGTAGCTGCCAGCAAGCAAATGGACATTGTGTTTTCTGATGTGGGGTAGTTCAAATCTTTGTTCTTCAATTTTCAAGACGTGTTCAATCACACCTCATTGTTAAATAGGATCCTGGGACCAGGATATTTAACCATGTTCTGTTGAAAATCTGCCTTTCCTTTAGGCTCTCAGTGCAGCAGGCTCACAGTCTTCATAAGAAAAATCTATTGCACATCAAAAAGACAAGAGCTGCAGAAAATAACTGGAATATAATGCTTATATAAATAACACAGAGGATTCAGTAGCAGTTACAGTATTAATTGTATGGATAATGAGGATATAATAGTCAACCGGCATCCTTAGAAGTGCTTCTATATCTACTGCAGTGTTCCCCGTGTGGTGCACTGGAGGTGGTTTTAATTTGGGGCCCTTCACAGAGTTTCAGTTTTGTTTTCTACAGAGAACAGGAGGCTCTGTCTTCCCTGATTTGCTCGCAGATTTGGAGGGACTAATTAACTGATGTTTGAAAAGTCATTGCAAGAGAAGTATTTGCCCTGCTTGGTGATAAGGGGCCCCAAAATAGCTGTGGAGGAGGACACAGCCACTTTGCCTACTGATAAGGCATGATTTCATCTGCATCATCACAAGGTGTCTGTCCATCTACATGCCCTTAAAAGGCTGCAACCCCAAATGTGGCCTACCTTAAAAGCTATGATGGCTTTCTTTTCATGTTTATGTATGCTCCCATCACGGGCAGCGACAGCAACAGCCTTGAGCATTTTTGGCTGTAGTGGGGTCTGTAGCAGTCGCTCACTTTGACGAGCCTTGGATTCTCACAGAATTAAAACCAGAAGACACTTCGGCTAGCCGCAGCTCTGCGTTTCGTGCGGGTGAGTGAATGGTTGCTGCCACCTAGCAGCTGAGATAGGCTCCTACCCGTCCTCAGGACGGCTTCTTGCCTTCAGTGCCAGGTCTCCTACCTTGAAGCAAGTTTGTTGACTATTAATTAGTTTCACAGGTGAAGGGCTTTTCTTTTTCCGTTTACATCATCATCACAGCATGTTGGGCTAAACACTTTGAGTGGTCCTTGCTGAAAACAGCAGTGCGAAGCGAGGAAGCTGTGTGTGCATCTGTGAATCCTGGCATCTGTCTGCGGCTCTGTGTGCGTTCATGTGAGCTTGTGTGCACCCGACTTTTCTGGGGATGACAGCAACTGTCCAGGGTCTGGTCACTGTGTTAAGGCAAGACAGAACTGCCAAGTCTAATAGGCCAGAGTTCAAAAAAGAGAGAAATACGACTTCTCAGTTTGCAGAGGTAACACAGGACCACAGAAAATTTTGATGGAAAATAGCTCTGTTACCAGCTTGACCTTTATAAGAGTAAATGCAGTCTCTGAAGATCAGGCTATCTGATGCAGAGTGGACACTTGACCTTCGAGTCAGAGGCTGAGAGATGTTGATGATGCAGGTGGAACGCATTTAACTCTATTTTTCAGAAAACTGAATGATCTCTACAAGGGTCCAGTCCCTGTTGTACTAGACATATCTCAAACCTCTGGGCTTTGCCATAAAAAGACATGGCCAGTGACCAAGATAAAGGCTTCTAAATTCTTAAACCATGCCTTTTACAGTCCTGCTAGAGATGAAGCACCTACCCCACTGTGCCCAAAGTCCAAGTGGTGTAGTAGCAATGACATCCACGTTTAAGCAGATGTTTGCACCAGTGCACTTTCTCAGCATAACTGGCACACTGTCCCTACCTGCATGTCATACACTTCCACCTCTGTCATCACTGCCATTTTGCTTTGCTTTTGGCTGTAGTTTGGGTAGGAGATAGAGTTAACAAACTCTAGTTTTCATCCTTTCCATTGGCCCTTTCCCTTCTGCTTGTGTTTGCCTGCCTGTCCATCTGCACCTCATGGATGTCAGCTTCTGCTGCTGCACTGTGTGACCTTGTGGGCAATCACGCAATCATCCACCTGCACCCTCTGTCTTATTAGCAACTCCTCCTGTTTCTTTCACTGCATATCCCCACCTCCAGCAGTCCCCTCCTGTGCTTCTCACACTTGGGCCACATGTTCATAGTTCTGCTCTCTGTCTTACCTCCTGATGCCTACCCTATTGCCTCTCTGCATACCTTATGCTCATTCCTTGCTATGTCTTCCACCTCTCACCTTTTTTTTTCTCAGTCTTGTTCCTATCTGATGCTGTAGGGCAGAGAAACACTTTTTGCCTAACCTGCTATGCAGCAGGGTGCCAGGGGAAGAGTAAAGCTGTGACCCACAGTGAGACATGGAAAAGAAAAAACCTCTACAACATCAAAAAAAGAAAAGGGAATTCTGCTGCATCCCTTTGTCTTATTTTGCTGCATCCCACTTCTTCCTTCTGATAGATGTATGGCCTGTGCAGCTGCAAGTGGTACAGGATCCATCCTATTTCCAAGAGATTTTTCTAGAGAGGGCCTGTGCAAGGAGGATTTTGGTTTCACTTCCACTGATACTGACCAGCTGAATGGCAACCATGAAGTTTGTTTTGCAGGTGGTGATCACAAAACTATAATAGAAAAATCTCTCACTCCACAAGGCACCTCTATTTGGGGTCTAACTGCTATTCTGTACCCACAAATTGCTCAAGTAATAACATGTTTACACTTGAATTTCAATTGCTCAGAGTGTGTTATCTGTTTGGGAAGTGGAAATCTCCCAGGAAATGAGGGCAGAATGGTATAAGAAATTGCTCATCTGTATCAAACTAATGGCCCATCCAGGGCAGTATTCTGTC
This sequence comes from Ramphastos sulfuratus, assembly GCA_013399055.1. Taxonomy (NCBI): domain Eukaryota; kingdom Metazoa; phylum Chordata; class Aves; order Piciformes; family Ramphastidae; genus Ramphastos; species Ramphastos sulfuratus. The sequence continues at coordinate 17,970 of WBNM01025126.1, forward strand.
CTAACCATTGCCAGTGCTGGATGCTGTAGATAGACTTGTAACAACCCTCTGGTGTGCCCAGTTTTACAGTGCTCCATAACAGGGAGACATTGCTTTCTGACCCCAACTTGCGATCATTTTGTACCCTGAAGTGGGAAGACTAATAAGCCATATGGTTTTTATTCTAGCAAGCCTAGCTGCAGATGCTATTCTTGTAAGGTCTAATCCTTTTCTGAATCTTGCTAATCTGTTTTCCTCTATAATATCCTCTGGCAACAAGTTTCACAGGTTAATTATACGTTGATTGCACAGTCTTTCCAATCACAGACACAGTTCTGTTGTACCCCATCTTATCCATGTGTTTTTAAGTCTTTTTTGGAAGCTGAAGTGCCTGCAAATTTATTTCTGCAGGAAAATAATGAAAGAAACTCACTTTATACTGAATTCTGCATGCATATGCCTCGAGTTACTGATATTATCTCAGTTTCCTTTGAATTCAGAGCAAGCTTCTTTCCAACTAATCTATCTAGTTTAGCTATAAAGAACTTCTCCCTGTGGTTCTGCCCTGCAGTTCATGCCTCTAAAATTCACTCTCCCAAGTTGTCTATAACATACCCCACTCCCAAGTCAGTGTTATGTTATCTAGCCAGACTACAGCCCAACCATCCCTTATGTGCTTGTATTCCGTATTTCCCACTTCCCAGTCTTCACAATCCACCCGAATGCTGGATACTAGGACCTTTTGCACCCCTCAGAGAACAAACAGCTGCTGCCAGCCATCCCATCTTCCCTTGTGGCACATCTATCTTTCGAGGGAAGACTGGTGATTATGCCAAAGAGCATAAGTAATGTTGATAGCTTATGTCCCTGTGGGAACAGGAGGGATTCCCTGAAGTATGCATGTGTTCTCTGTGACCAGTTGTAACCATTGAACTGTTTGTATAAGATCATTGAGTCCAACCTTTGACCTAACACCCCCATGGCCATCAAACCATGTCTATACGTTTTTTGAACACCTCCAGGAATGGTGACTCCATCACCTCCCTGGGCAGTCTGTTCCAATGCTTGACCACCCTTTTACTCAACAAATTTCTCCTAATATCAAATTTAAACCTCACTTGGCACATCTTGAGGCCATTTCCTCCCATCCTATTGCTAGTTACTTGGGAGAAGAAACCAACTTTCTCCTCACTGCAACCTGCTTTCATGTAGTTGTAGAGAGCAATGAGGTCTCCCCTCAGCTTCCACTTCTCCAGAATAAAGAATTCCAGTTCACTCAGCTACTCCTAATAAGACTTGTTCTCCAGACCTTTCACCAGCTTCACTGCCCTTCTCTGGACCAGCTCCAACACCTCAGTGTCCTTCTTGTGGTAAAGAGACCAAAACTGAATCCAGTGCCAAGTACAGGCTTTTTATTCTAGCAGCTTTAGATGTGTTGCCTGCACTCTGTTCCCAAAACTCCTTGATTCCTCAACCTGTGTGTTATACTTGCTGCACTTATACTTGCTGCACGTGCTGCAGAGCTGTGGATGTGCATGAGTGATACAGCTGGTAGTCTTCTCCTGTTCATGTTACTAAGATGAACGTGCAGTGGAAGCTGAAAGGTATTTTAACCTCCTCTATTCATATCAGCCACCACAGCATGGTTACGCAATACGGTATGGCCTTGCACCCACCCTGTCCAAACTGGTGCTGGAGTCTCAGTCTGGTTTTTTCCCAAGCTTCATGCCTCTAAACTGCCTTTTTTTTTTTCCAATTGAAGTTGTAGTTCACTTGGTTCTCCACTTCTGATGTTCTAATGTTGGTTTTGTGATCTTTCTATCTCCTACACCTGTCTGCAGTTAGCTCTTCCATATCATCATTTTAGTCTTGATGTAATGAGCCTTCCCTGAGCATGAGCAAACTGTGGATCTATGTAAGCACACAGTATTCGGGACTCCCACCTGTATCCAGTGCCTGCAGTGGAAGATAGACTGTCACTGAACCTTGCTGCCTCCCCTTTGCCCATTCCCAACAGTATTCCTGCTTGTGTGAGGATCAGCTGAGTGTGCATCCACTTCAGGGCACTTTACATACTGATTACACTTGTCAGGCCAGGTAATTGTTAAAAATCTCAGCTTAACTGAATGGGAAATTGAGGCAGAAGGAGGTATAATGGCTTGCCTGAGGTCATCTTGTTTCTCAGCCTAACATCCAGCTCCTCTCTTCATGTCACTTATCTCAACTACAAGGCCAGTTTCCCTCCTGACATGCAATTGAAATGCTGCTGTGACTCCCACACTTCTCTGTTAAATGGCTGCTTGGCTGCTCTATAAAGTTTCTTTTGAAAATGGCACATAAGAAAAATGTTACTGATTTTAACATTATTAACAATAATTAGGATGATTGTTGCGAGGTTTTTAATTTATCACAGAGAACCCCCTCTTCTTTCTTCATGCTCTAGAAAGAAAGAGCTGTTACACCTAACAAGAGATAAATTAGACATACCAGTACTAGCAAGAAAGTGCAGAGAGCAATCACTGAGCTTACCCTCTTGGAGCCTCCTTCAGTGCAGGGTGGAAAGGTAATTTTTCCTTACCTGCTAAAGATATCTCCCCTGTAACTTGTAGAAGCAGACACATAAGGAAATGTTTATGACAAGAAGGAGAAATCTAACACCTATGTGTAAGCAGGAAAATGTTACTTTAAATTGCATGTTGAAGAGCCTGTTGAAGTCCTTCCCTTCAGGTTTCTTTCCACTATTTCCTAAAATATTGATACATTTTCTGTCAGTAATTTCCCTTCCTTTCTACACTGTGTCTAAATATCCAAGCAGCTCATAAACTCTAACTATGATTATAAAATAGGTTTGAAGTTTGGAAAGAAAAGAAGATGATATTGCATTGAGAGTTACAGGGTAGGTTGGAAGAAGGAAAAATAGAAGCAATTAGGTTAGCATTAGTCCTTCCTCTTTCCATTTTCGCTGTGTCTCTTTCAGAGGTGCACTGTCACCAGCCTCACCTCTCCATCTACAACACTGTCCTGCTGTTACGTGACGGCTATGACCTATGGCATCCTGGCCTGGATCAGGAATAGTGTGACCAGCAGGACCAGGAAGTCATTCTGTCTCTGTACTCAGTGCTGATTAGGCCACATCATGAGTACTATGTCCAGTTCTGAGCCACTCAATTTAAGAAAGGTGTTGAGGTGCTTGAACATGTCCAGAGAAGGGCAACAAGGCTGGTGAGGGAGCTGGAGCACAGCCCTGTGAGGAGGGGCTGAAGGAGCTGAGGGTATTCAGCCTGGAGAAGAGAAGGCTCAGGAGAGACCTTACTGCTCTCTACAACTACCTGAAGGGAGATTGTAGCCAGGTGGGGTTGGTCTCTTCTCCCAGACACCCAGTGACAGGACCTGCCCTGTGCTAGGGCAGGTTTAGGCTGCACATTAGGAAGAAGTTCTTCACGGAAAGAGGGATTGCCCATTGGAATGTGCTGCCTGGGGAGGTGGTGGAGTCACCATCCCTGGAGGTGTTTAAGAGGAGGCTGGATGAGACACTTAGTGCCATGGTTTAGTTAATTAGAAGGGGTTAGGTTGGACTCGATGATCCTAGAGGTCTTTTCTAACCTGGTTAATTCTGTGATTCTGTGAAGTATATTGGAGTGAGAGTGATCGGCATAAAGTGTTTTGTGATCCTAGGACAGGAGAAGCTGGGGAAGTAGAAACTGCTTTTCTAAGCTTGTTGGCAGACACCAAGGGGTTCAAGCTTCTCTTCTGCCTCTGATAATGAACTTCTCCTGCAGAGAACGTATGAAGCATAATGCATTTCTGCAATCCATCTGTGCGGGGAGGGCTTTATGGAGCCCTCCCTGTGTCTGGGAAACAGGGAATTTAAAAGCTTCTTCCCAGCAAGTCTAACCCCTCAGAAATAACACTGGCACTGCAAAAGAAGGTGGCCACCTGGTTCTCTGGCTGCCTGCTGTCAGACAGCAGGGCCTAATGAACCTCTCAGGGGGAGCATCCGCAGAGGGAGGATGATGAGTCTAATAGGCGCCTTGGTCCCTGGGGTTGGGAGGCATAAACAGCAGCAGGGATGATGCTTCTAAAGGGGAGGGATAAAAGGCTGATGAGAGTTCTTACCATCCTCCTCTCAGCATTAAGCTTCCCACATATGGTGCCTGGTGCTATGTAAAAGTGGGGACATGAAGTTGGTACAGTTTGGAGGAGAATTATTTTTCTTTTCTGCCTGTTCTGCCATGTCATGTTGGCTCAATAGGTGTATTATTATCAGCTCAAAAGGCACCTCAGCAGCTAAGAGCCTAAGAAACCTATACAGCTCTTCAGGGATGCAGAGTTTGAGGCAAAAACTATCACTTTCTCATGAATTTGGTTAAGGCCACCATCACCTTCCTACCTTATAAACCCTCAAAAGAGGTACAGCAAAAGAGTGTCTAACCCTCTCACACCTCCAGCCATATATAAGATGTGATGATTTGGGAGGTCCCCACCCTCCCACTCTATGAAACATCACCCAGACTAGACTTGGCCAGCTGGAAGTTAAGGAATGAAGCTCTATTTACAGCTCAGCACAATATACAAGCAGATATATATACTATATACGGGAATATTTACAGAAATATACAAGTTAAAGGTAATACAGAAACACAACATCCCTCCCAGAAATCAGAGTCCCCAGGAGGGGCTCCCAACCACCCTTCCACCTTCTTTCCACCCCTATACCTTACCCCAGGGTCTGCCTTACATGCAAGGTGAGTTTGGAGGATCGGCCAGGGGCGTTAGAAGCAGAATGATTAGTTGGGTTACACAGCAGAAGGCAGAAGACACACACCAGCTAGAAAGATTGAGACTCTCCCCATGTTGTCTATGTTTGTGTCCTCTCAGCAAGCCTATGAGTGAAGTAAACATCACCATTGCTTTCTCTTCACAGCCTATAATCTATTTTTTTTTAATTAAAATATTCAAATTAGCCTCAAACCTTTCTCTTTTAATTCCTTCACTGACTACTGGTCTAGCTATGTCCAAAGCTCAGTCAGCTAACCATTTCAGAGGAAGACTAAAGGCTGTAGATGTAAAAACAAAGCAAACAAACAAAACACCAGCTTTCTTCTTCTGTCAGTATCTGTAGATCATTAGAAGAGCTGTACTTAGTGGAAGAATCTCACTCCATGTTTACTTAGAGGTCTGTCATTTTCCAATAAGATTGTTTCCTATGTTCTAACCCAGTGCTGTGAAACTACTGGATTTTGAGAGTTAGAGAAAAATTGCTCGCTTTACTTTTTCTTACATTCTACCAAAAAAGTGTGATGGTGGTTTATAACCTGTAATGAGTGTGATCAGTCCTGCTTATAGCGCTAGAGTGATACCAAGAGTGCTTGAATAACATGATGACGCGTATTGCACAAGAAACTACAGAGCAGTGTCGATACTATGATCCAGGTAAATATCCTGACTTCAAAACACAGTCATCTAATGTGCAACATCTGCCACTATCAAGCTGAAAATTGCCTCCAGGATTTTGGAAATTAGGTCATAACAGGGAAGAAATTTCCTTTTCTTGGTAGAATTGTATCGCCATATGGAGTTCACGAGATACATTGCTTTTTGCTAGTGGGAAGGATTGGTGGGCAAGATTTGCAATAGAGTTGCAGCCCCCAAAGCAACTGAAATGCTAGAAAAGCTAAACTTTGAGCAGTCTTCCTCTGTCAAAAATGCAGTTAGGTTTCTGCATAAGAGAGGAAGAGGCAGTTCTAAATCTCTCTTTTATCAGCCAGTCTGTCTCCCGCTTGCCTTACAAGTGCTTGCAAGAAAAGTCCCAATGTATGGGCAAACGGGAAATAGTCTCTGCCACTTTCTGTCACCTTACCAAATTGCTTTGTCCCTCCTTGTCCCTCTTTCCCCTCCATGATGGGAAACTCTGGCTGGGGAATTTTGTGTGGATTTTGTCTTCTTTGTTTTCTGGCTATTTCGTAATGTAAAGTGAAAAACAACACTTCTGTAGTTTTAGTGGGTTTAGTGGTCTTGCTGTTCATGTCTCACACACTAGTGTAAGACAGAAAACAACCAACTTAGTGTAAAATTCAGCTTTGCAGGCAGAATTTCTCCATTTACAAAGCTCCAAAGCCTCTTGTTTGTTAGCAAGACTCCTTCATGCCTCCTGTTAATCCCAACGTTGAACAGAGCATGCTGTAAATAGCTTTCTTTCCCCAGAACAATTAGGAAAGCAATATGAAATACCCTTTATCTTTAAGGAGCCAGATCTTCAGCTTCCATAGCTCATTCTCAAGCTGGGGAGTTTTGAACATTTCAGCTGAACTTGAATGTGCTGCAGTCTTAGAAATCCTCTTGAGAGCACCATGGCCTTATGGGTTTGGTGTGCTGTGAGTGAAGACACTATCAGTCCTGCAAACAGCTGATCCCTCCTCTGTTCCTTAACTCATTTTGTTTGGAAAGTGAACTGTCTGCTCATCAAGGAGATCATTGCAGTCCTGCTTTGCAGGCATTTGTCTCCCATCCGTCCTGTGGATGGTATTAAAATCACCAACATCAGAAGGAAAATTGAAGTTCTGCCTGTGAATGCATAAAGCTTCCTGCACTTGACTACAATCTTTCTACCCAGTGGTCAGCAGATGCACAACTCAGTCGCTGCATCCAAACCTTTATGAACTTTTAGAAGGCTTAAATCTTTGTCTGATACCTATCTCTAACTAACACCTTCAACAAGATCAGGCATCTCCTTGGCCACTGTTCAAAATATTCTTCACACCATATTATTTCAAAGTGATTGGTCGTACAACTGTTTTCAAAACAATCAATTCCTTATAGATGTAAAATTAGACTCAATGAAGAAAAGCAGAATGTTAGACACTTATAAGTGTAACCTGTCCATATCATCACTGTTCAGATGTCTTTACAGGAGGGTTTTCAATGCAAGGATATGGTGTCATCTAGACAGGTCTTCATAACTGATAGGGCCTGCTGAAGAGAACTCAGTACTTCTGCATCAGGGTGAATTGAATCTGTGTGTAGGTAATATGAAAGAAAGTTACTTTTTTTTCTTAGTTGTTCCTTTCACTCTACAATTTGGTTCCTTCCACCTAAACAGTCTGCTGTTCTTGATTACCCCACCTGTTTCTCTATAGGTTACATAATGGCTGCTTTCAATACTGACCATATTTGAAAATGTAATTTCTTACACTTATTCCTGATTATTTATTATATCATATCTGACGTGTGGCTGTAGTCACCTGGACCCTTAAATCTTTTGCAGTCCTGAAGAAAGATCATTTGTTAACTGTTAGGGGTCATCAAGTATCCTTGATCACTCAAAATGGGCTTAAGTTTATTCATCTGGTAAAAGATGAGCGTGTGGGCTTAGATATATAGAGGTTATTTGGCAGCATAGAAGGACGCACTGGAGTAGGATTCTAAGTGCCTGCTATAGTGAAGACCCTAGCTGGCAAAACAGAGTTGAATTTGCTAACCCTTCATGACAATTTCTATGCCTTGATCATTGATAGGGATCATATGATACTTCTGACAGCTACAGAAAAGCAAGAAGGTGTAAACCTTAAAATACTTGGTTCTTGCCCTGCTATTGACTAGGTAAAAAAATGTTTCTTCAAGTTCATCTTCCAGCAGCTGCTCATACACTGTGGAGCAAAACACCCTAACATGCCAGTCATTCTTATCTCTTACACATTCTTTGTGGGAGCAGTGTTTGGGGCTTTCAACATTGATCTGGTGCTGTTCATATTAGAACAGATGAAAGAAACAGCCAGAGTTTCCAGTGAAAAGGGAGTAGTATAATATATCCATGCCCTAGTTTTGGCATAGTTGATTCTGGAGTCACCAAATAAGTCTTAATATTCTGTTTTTGTCTTATTAGCAGGTAGGTGTTTTTGTTTTGTTTTTTTTTAAACTATCAATTTTATTTTTCAGTGATGCTGTTTGCCTTAGCAGTTTTTGAAACACACCCTTTGCAGAGCTGAAAGAATCTTAATGTGAACTTTGTAATACAGAATTATAATTTGACATTTGCAAAGTCAGCTGCTCATAAGGTTCCCTTTTTTGGGATTATGTAGGACTATAAGATTAGTGCAGCCTGCTGAGGGGGAAATGGATATAACTCTTCCCCAGCTCTTGCACTTTTTGGCTGTCACTCTTACCCCATTTCTATCACATAGGTCAAACCCATACGTCACAGTATTTTTAAAGGCTCTCTGCTAAGGCCATACAATGTAATTTTAAACTGCAGTTCTGCTACCAGGGTCACAATGGAAATTTCCAAGCCCTTGGGAAATTCTGTAATCCAGACACTTAGAAAGTGGTCAATTTCTCCCATGCTTAAAATATTATAGATCTAAAATGCTATGAGTATAAAAGGGAGCTGCAATGAAATTCAGTTGTAAATATTCTTTCAAAGACACTGCAGTAGACTTCAGAAGGACATTTTCCTATATCTTATTTAAAAATAGAATTCTCCCCCAGTATCATACATGTCTTTTTTCTCCCCCATCAGATTTGGTGGCTGCTGCACTTGCCTTTCTGCTTCTTTACTGACCTCTGCCAAGGTCTTGAGAACACACTGGCAACACAAAGAGTCTTGTGCTCTCTGCCATTCATTGAGTACCCTGAATGAGCTCTTTGCTCATTTTACCTCCCACTAGAGCTCCTTTTAACCTGTCTGTAGGAATGGACTGCAATGAATTTATCAAGACTTATATTGTATGAGAGAGCCGAAGCGCCGCTGAAATTAGTAGTAATCATACGCGATGTTGGTAGTAGAAGAAGTTGCACCTAGTGTAATTTCTGGTAATGCATTTTCTCCTCATGAGATGCACTTATGTGGTTATGGGTGTAAAATCCTACTTGCTTACACCTGAAGAGCTCAGGTTTTTTGTACCATTTCCACAAAAATTTCCTATCTCTTCCTATTTCTGGCCTTCAAATCAGTAACATCCTCTCTCTTGCCTGGTTTATACTGCTCTAAGTGGTTAACTAAAGGTTTGCATTTCATATATTAATATTCTGGCCCTGAAGCTCACTCCTCTTTGTAATCATGTTGTCAGGGAGTTTTGCTGGAATCCCACACTGTGTCTGTTCCAGCCCCAGCTCAGTAATTGTGTTTCTTGGTTTTCTTCTGTATCGAACAGAACTGTTTTCCTGAGTAAACAGACTATGTTCCCATTCTCTTCTTTTTATCCATACATACCTTGTTTAAAAAAAAACTTATTTGAAATCTGCATAAATGCCACATTTACTGTAGAAATACCTCGGTCAGAATAACGATCATTTGCATGTTAATAGCTCCATCTCTGTAGGTGGTTGTTAGTTGTGGCTGGTCTTGCTTGTTACAATGAATGCAAATCCTTTTTTAGTTCTAATCTTAATTGCAAAATGATTGTATTTTTCTATAATTCCCTATTTTTCAGTATTTTTAATCTATATCAAATATGATTTCTTGACATGCTATCATCTGCTTTGTCTATTATGCCTAGGCTTTGCACATGTTCCAGTAGACTTGCTAATTATCAAATTTGTTTTCTGGACTGAATGGGCCCTTAGCCAATTCTTTCCCACCAAACTTTGGTAAAGAATGAATTGAGACTTGAGCTTGTACTTTGCGTCTTGACACGACTTCACTCTCTTTGCCCTTCATCCCTTCAGCTCCATCTGAGAGTGAAGTGACTGAGCTGGCAAAGTGCTGCTGACACCATCATTTTTGGTATGGGAGAGAGAGGTTACTAAGGTGAAAGGTTCCCTGTCATCATCTGTTCAATACCTGTGGCCTTTGCATCACCAAATACTTGGTGTGTAGTACACACAGCAATGTAGACTCTGTTTTAAAGGGACAGTACTAAAGAAAACTGTTTTGTTCCTGGTATTGTTGATGGGCCACTGAGGACAAGAATTTCCTCTGTGGAGGTACAACTGGTAAACTGCACAGATCTTTCATGAGACAAGAGTGCTGTAATGGCTCGGTTGGGATATTAGCTTAGACGCTGAAAGGCTGCTGTGCTGGTTTGAGGCTAATTGGAATATTTTAATGAGAGAACTTAGATAATTGGTTGTAAAAAGAAAATAATGATAAAGTCTATATCATTCATTGCTTTGCTGAGAGGGATAAAAAGCCAAAATGTCAACAGCTTGTCCCACTCTGGTCTGTGATGCTGGATCTATTTGCTTCCTCTTCACTCCAATCTAATATCTCTCCACTAATCTCAGCTAACATCTAACAACCTAAGCTTTGCTGGTTGTATTGTTTGTCTGTCTGGGAAAGTAGGGGGAGAAAGAGAGGGTAGCTTTGAGCCCCTTCTGGACAGTTTCCCTTGTCCAGGAAGGAGCTTGGGTTTCTGTATTGTTTCCAATTTGTACATGATTGTAAATACTTGTAAATATATTGTGTATATATGCTTGTAAACTTAGCTTTGCTGTAAATAGAGCTTCATCTTACTTCCAAGCCATCTGAACTAGTCTGGTAAATTTCAATAGTGGAGGGGGGGAAAGTTCCTAACCCACTACAGCTGCCTAATGCCATGCTTGCCTGTTTGATGGCTTCCACCTGGAGATATCACAGTTCTGAGTTAAGTGTCCCCACGCTTTTCCTCCAGTGCATAGGAGAAGTTAAATGCACAGAAATGTGATTCAGGAAAGTCAGAATGCAGAGGAGAAGTTCACCTGAAGTAATTGCTAGGAAATGCTAAGTGAAGGAATATGTCCTTTACCCTAAAGCTCTTAGAGACTTGGCTATTCCTGCTCATCATTCCTGTTACTGAATCATAGAACTGCTATTTGGAGGGATCCTCTGGAGACTTCTGGCTCAGTATCCTTCTTGGTTCAGGGGATACCTAAGGGTTCAAGGCTGTAGGTCTCTGCTGATCTGTGTTACTTCCTAAGAACTATCAATACTGTATCAGTCTCTTAGATTCACCACCACTAACTTTATATCAGATCTATGGAGTTGGTTCTTTTCTAGCTTCAATTGAAAGAATTACTCTATATTATCTGCTCTGTGTATCTGTAGCACAAAATGATTGCTATAGAAACATTCTGCAGGTCAGAGGCCTGCTATTACAGGCTCTGCTCATACTGTCATGAGACTTGTTTGAAAAAGCAACTTTCTGAAAGCAAACAAAAAGCTGCTGGCATTATCTTAGCCAAACCTTATAAATCCATGGCCCACTCATTTCATATTGCAGAGAATCCCAGGAAATATCCTCAGGGAGAAATGCCTGGTGACACAGTACACTCAGAGCACACAAAAGAGTGGAGTATTATTTAATCACTGCAGATTTAAAAGTTTATATGACTTCTTGAAACTGGCAGTACCGAACTTCCACAATGATGCAAATCTGCCTTCTGTCTTATCTTCCATCCAAAGCTGGAAGCCCTTTTCAGGCAGTCTTTTTATCTGTTGTTGAAGGCAATATTCGCCTGAGCTGAATGTAGCCAAGCACTGCAGAGGTGCATAAATGGAGTGTGTGTGTGTGTGGGAAGTGGGATATTATGTCATAAAATAATCTCTTCCTTTTGGCATATAGACTGCTGAATTAATGTAGGATAATTGTGGCTGGTCTTTTCCAGGACAGTCATTGGAACGACAGAGATTTTCTTGAGTGCTGCCCCGTGCCTGCAAAATGGGGTTCATCTGTCCAAGGCAGAGCTTTCTAAAACAGAATCTAGTTTCATCATGGTCCTTTCAGGGAAAACCACTCCTCATAAGCAGACGTGCTTGTGGAGATCAGCAGGCTTTAATGTACGCAGTACCATATGCATCTTGTACATTCATTCCGCTTTAATATCACTGCCTGGCGTGAATCACAAAACAGTCTGCATCTCTCATAGTTTCCTTCAGATCAACAGAAGGAGAAAGGCTCCAACTTGACAGCAACTTAACCTGTGAGGTAGAGAGGCTGTAAGAAATGAACATATCCAATATGCTTACCTGCCCTTCATACTGCAAACCCATAATGTTGAAATAAATCCATGAAGCTGTTTATACAATAACATAGCTCATCCTCCTTTATGCCAGCAGACTAGATATATAAAGAGAAAATTAGGTTTCCAAATGGCCAGCAGCTGAAACTTCAACTTGCAACCCACCTCCCCCACCTCCCCAGTAATCATAAGGATGTGGAGTCTTCTCTGCATAGCCTTTCAGTGGAACAGCATGTTTACAACAGCTTCGTTATTGGCCGCTGTGAGCTGCCTTCTCTTCCTGGCACTGCCTGATCCTAGGTCAGTAGGTAACATAGCCCTCTCTCCTTTGGCTCAAAGGTCTAACAGAGACAGCATCACCCACAGATGGTGGAACTGCAAGCTTCAGGCCTTCCTCTGCTTCAGGGCGCTTGAACCTAATCCTTGTATCCTGTAGAAACAACCTACTCACAAAGCAGCACTATCCTTCAGGTCCAGTGCTCTGGCTCTGGAGTTCATAAAGTAAATGATACAGAGTGAGAAATTCTCAGACAGTAGGAAAAGTTCCCTACCTCACACAGGATCTTATGGAAAAGTGGGTCACACTTGTGTTCAGTTTCACATAGCTGTTGGAAGCAGGAGCTTCCCTTAATCCACTGGTCACACTCTTCCTATTGTAGCCTAGGACACCAGTTTGGTATTTCCATGATAAGAGCTGAGTCAAAGTTAAACTCACCATACATTCTTTCTTAGAGCAGCTCTATCTCTCAAGCTGTACCTTGAGAGCAGTGTTGCTGTGAGCATTTGTGGGGTTGAAACTGGTGCTGATGGTTTAGTGCAGTTGTTGGAAAAGATTAGAACAGATTAGTACTGTGTGAAGCTCGTGTCACATACTTTTATCGAATACATTCATAGTGGGATCTAAAAGTTTTATCAGCGTGAATTTGGGGTGATTGTTTCCCTTATGGCTGGGAAACTAGAAAATGAACAATGCACATAAAAACTTCTTTTATTCCTTCCCTAAGCCTGTCTCTGAAGCTCTAGTACTCACTAAGCATTGTTTCTGCACTTACAGAAAGGTAGGCTAGAGTACATGTGATGGGAAAGGGAGAATAGATCACCACTTCTTTGGAGGGTCCTTATGGAGGAATGATGAGGCAAGAATGGAGAGGGAAAATAATTACCATGAAATTATGCTGGGGAGAGATCAATAATCCAAAAATCACTCACTTCACTCGATGCCAGAACAGATCTGTTTAAAAACTTTCACTCTGTGGAGGAGTAATCTTGAAATTGACCCATCCTGCCTAGTTTATTCTTTTTATGATAAAGCAACAGATATATTATTGAAAAAAACAATGTTGCCTTTTTTTTTTTTTTTCCCTCCAGCCAAAAGGATGCAGCCAGCTCCTTTCCACCATGTACAAAGACTTCATCAACTATAGCAGGGCTTGGGAAGATCTGTCAGTAATCTTTTTTATAGTGTAAACATTAAATACAACTGCCCCAGATGGGGAATGATCTAACAAATGAAATCCCCAGAGTGTGATTGCAGGGAACACTTTAAGGCAAACAAACACATGAAAGTGATTATGTTTAGTTACCTTGTGAGGCCTGTGGATAATGCTGGTGTACAGATAGCGATAGGAAGGGACATGCAGATAGGGAGAGGGCAAAAGGAAGAACTGCAAAACAATTTGTGTGATAGAAAGCCGTGAATGGAGATGGTAGTATCCTTCCCACTGGAGGATTGTAAGAAGAGAAGGGGCATAAACTCACCAGTCTGCTCAGTATGGAGCCCACACAGCACTGAAAAAAGGAACAAGCAGAGAGACTCTTGTTTTTAAATTTTAGGATTCTGCTTTATAATTACCTTATGCTTTCTCTCCCTCGGTGCCATCAGTTTGTTCATTCCATTAGAGGGCACACAGTCCAGCAGAGCTTGGAATAGCACAAAAGAATAAGGAAGCCAAGGACACAAGCCAAGTGACAGCAAAGGATTGCCTTGAATTTCCAAGCTCAGCTGATGAAATGACAGGCACTGTGATTTTAATTCCATAACAATGAATTAGTCCCTGTTCATAGTCTCTTCTATTCTTTCTCCAGCTCATTTCTTTGTGGAAGGATGCCTGAAGTTACACATCTAGATTTTCAGTTATCTACAGTTTCACCTGTGTTAAGCTGTTCAATTTCCTTAAGCCTTTTGTTACAAATGTAAAGTGATACTTATTTTGCTTATTGTAAAACAGTAAGAGGTGAATTTGGTGCACTACCTTAGCGTGTAATATTTGCAAATGCATAGCTACTGTTTCTGTAGCAATGCCTTTCTGTATGACACCATTCAGTTAAAGCTGTTTGTATCTAGCAGAAATGCCTCTGAGTTGTGTCCTTATTCCATTCTTGGCTTTTACATGGGTCAGTATTTCAGTTGTAACTTGGTTTGTATTCTGTCAGATTCACACTGTTCTTGCTTAAACAAAGCCTGTAGTTTTCAGTTTCACTTCAATTCTCATTAAGAAAATCCAAAACTGTCAGCACCCATTAAGGCATGATCTAAACAGTGTCAATAGTACCCAATTCATGAGTCTGTAGGGAGTGAGAAGGATGGATTCATAAGTGGCCTGATGAGGTCAGGCAGATCAGTTAACAGCTCTGGAATTCCCAGTTAAACTACTTACAGTAATATTTTCTGATGCCTACAGTTTACAGTTCTTTTTTTCAGAAAATATTTGTATGCTGAGGAGTTCAAATTCTTTTGGTTTATGTTTCTAGTTGCTTAATTATATTCCTTGAAATGAGCTGGAGGCCAAGGGCCAGATTTTCAAAGGTATTCAGGCATTCTGTGATGCAGATAGATCCATAGTGAAATGCTAAAAACCCCTCCTTTAGGTTGCTCAACTTTCAATTAAACCAGTAAGGATTAGATTATTTATGTGCCTTTGAGAAATCTGCTTTGTGATTACCCCCATCATTAGGCAACATTTAAGTCTTTTCAGAAGCTTTGTCTGTGCTTCCATTTCCACTCTGTGCAATTCAGACAATAGTTTTTTCTTCCTTTGCTATCCTATTCAGAATATCAGTATGTTATAAACAGGGTCATATAAAGTCCTTTAAATGAAAGCACAATCAAAACCTTTCTGTAGCAGTAATGAGAACTGCCTACTGGACTTAAGGATGTTGCCAACCAGAAGAGGAAATCAGTGGATAGTACGGGATGGGGTGGCTGAAAAATCATAGAATCATAGAATCAACCAGGTTGGAAGACACCTCCAAGATCATCCAGTCCAACCTATCACCCAGCCCTATCCAGTCAACTAGATCATGGCACTAAAGTGCCCCATCCAGTCTTTTCTTGAACATCACCAGGGATGGCAACTCCACCACCTCCCTGGGCAGCCCATTCCAATGCCAATCAATCTCTCTGTCAAGAACTTCCTCCTAACATCCAGCCTAGACCTCCCCTGGCACAACTTGAGGCTGTGTCCCCTCGTTCTGTTGCTGGTTGCCTGGGAGAAGAGAC
>WBNM01025126.1:40542-89712 GCA_013399055.1 Ramphastos sulfuratus
GGCTCAGCAACAGTACCAGCCAGCTCTCTCAGCGCTTGTGGATGCACCTCATTGGGGCCCACGGATTTGTGTGTTTTCAGCTGGTACAAGAGATCTCCAACCCAGTCCTGACTGACTAGTGGAGCATCCTCCACCCTCCAGTTCTGTTCCCTTGCTTCCAGAGATTGGGGTTCCTGAGGGCTGATCTTAGGAGTAAACACTGAGGCAAAGAAGGCAATCAGAAACTCTGCCATCTCTGCATCCTCTGTTACTATATATCCCACACCATTCAGTAGTGGGTACACCTTTTCCCTGTTCTTTCTTTTGTCATCAATGTATTTGAAAAAACTCTTTTTGTTTTCTTTCACCTCCCTGGCAAGGCTCAGTTCCAAGAGGGCCTTGGCCTTTCTTGTCACATCTCCACATTGTCTGGCAGTATTTCTATAATCTTCCTAATTCACTAGATCTTTTTTCCACATACTGTAAACTTCCTTTTTCTTTAGGAGTTTTTCAAGGGATTCCCTGCTTATCCATGCAGGTCTCCTGCCTTCTTATTAGATTTTTTTTTTTCAAGGGAATACATTTTTCTTGAGCTTGGAGAAGGTAATGTTTGAATATTAACCATCTCTCTTGGGCCCCCCTTCCTTCTAGAGCCCTAGCCCACTGGATACTTCTAAGGAGAGTTTTGAAGAGGGCAAAGTTAGCTCTCTTACAGTCTGAGGTTGAGATTTTACTTATAACCCTGCTATCAGTCTTCCATTTTAAAGCCATTTCCCCACATCCCATCACTACAAGCCCTTGTAATAAGTCCCTCCACAACTTTCTTGTAGGCCCCCTTCACGTACTGGAAAGTCACCACAAGGTCTCCTCAGAACTTTCTCTTTTCCAGACTGAACAGCCCCAACTCTCACAGCCTGTCCCCATAGAGGGGGTGCTCCAACCCTCTGATCATCTTCATGGCCATCCTCTGGACCCACTCCAACAGTGTGATGTCCTTCTTGTGTCAAGGGTCCCAGAATTGGATGGAGTGGGCTCCAGGTGGGTTCTCACAATAGCAGAGGGAAAGAATCACCTCGGTCTTCATGTGTGCAAAAAGATAAATGCTGAAGCCTAGCAGCAAGACAACCTGTGAGAACATTTCTCTAAGAAATAAACTAAAATCCTGTGCACTGACCACATCTGGTCCAGAATTCCCATGCCGATAAATGCTCTTACTGTTTAAACCATGGAGCCTGGATGCAGACGAGGAATGAGCTTCTTCCCACAATGCACCTAAGAGTTGTTTGGGAGGATGCTTACAGGGCTGTGCTGGGACCATGTTAAACTCTTTAACAGTACATCTGATTATTTTTGCATTCCTATGACCATCTCCAGGCACTGCTTAACTTATGAATACAGTTGTACCCTGACAGCCCACCCAATCATACCAGAAAACAATGTTATTTCCTAGCCTACCTATCTGAACGCATGCAGAGCAGTTGGGGTGTTAGGAAGGCTATCAGTGTAGAATAATGACTGAAAGTCTTACACAATCATTATTATTATTATAATTTCTAAAAAAGCCAAGATTAGTTCTTTTAACTATATATAACACAAGACACAAAGGCAGACATGGATGAAAAGATGAGCAGGTGAAAAGAGAGAGGTAATATTATGGCTCAGCCTGAGAGACAGAGGTACTGAGCACCTGAAGCCTAGAAGCCTAGCTGTTATCATTATTCCTTTGTGAGCATTGCAGTTTTAGTATAGAGAGAGTTTTAAGGAGGACAATGAAGCAGTTTGGCAAAAGTTTTGCAGAAAAAAGCTCAAAGGTGACGTTGAAAACATTTCAAATCTGATGGTGTCTGGCAACACTGTCCATCAAACATGGAGCTAACCTTTCAATAAGGATTTAGAGGGTCATGCTTGGAGGAGAGTAAACTATAAAACTCTTGACAGTGAGGAAAAAGAGCTTGTGTCTCATGAAGTGGAAGAAGGGAAGCTGAAAGAAACATAACAGAAAAGTTGCAACATACTCTAAATTACAGGAAGGGAATGTGATGACTTTTTTTTTTTTTTTCCCTGTGGATTTCTGCCAGGCAAAGTGTGCAGTGTAAAGGCCAGGAAAAAGATGCTGTACCAATAAAAGGGTAGGGTGATGTGAGCTTGAGCAGATGGTCCAGCTGCAGTAAAAATGGGTCAAGAATTCAGGCCTTACACATATTTTGCTAACAAATGTTTTTGAGATTTATATAAAGCCAAAGTATGAGGATCCAGAAGGAGGTCTGAATGGAAGATGATGTGTGGTATATAGGTCAGAAGGATGACTGGCCAGCTAATGGTACACTCTACAGTGATGGAAAAAGCATTTTAGTGTTTCAGAGGGAAGTTTTCTTTTTGCCTGTATTGAAACTGCCTGTATTGAAACTGCCTACAACTGCTGTCTACAACTACCTGAAGGGTGGTTGTGGCCAGCAGGAGGGTGCTTTCTTCTCTCAGGCAACCAGCCACAGAAAAAGAGGACACAGTCTCAAGCTGTACCAGGGCAAGTGTAGGCTCGAGGTGAGGAGAAAGTGCTTCACTGAGAGAGTCATTCGCTACTGGAATGGGCTGCCCAGGGAGGTGGTGGAGTCACCGTCCCTGGAGGTGTTCAAGGCCAGGTTGGATGAGGCCTTGAGGCCTTGAGTAACCTGTACTAGTGGGAGGTGCCCCTGCCTATGGCAGGGGGTTGGAACTAGATGATCCTTGAGGTCCCTTCCAAACTTACTATTCTATGATTCTATAAAACATCTCTGCCAGTTTCAAGCTCAGCAATGCATTCATTTGCATGTCTTTTGACGAAGTGCGAAAAAACTTGCATCATGTTCATGTAAAGCCAACTTCTTCCTTGGATGTTCCATATGGGGCATTTGCAAGGTGTGAAGGGAAGTTACTGGAGTTTTTCCAGGGTAGGAAGGGAAGTTAGTGGAGAGCACTGAAATCCCCAAAGTAGAAGTGTTTTTAGGAGCCTTTTACAAGAGGTTTAAGCTGGAACATGGTAACTATTTCTCCACCATGAGAATGCTGAGGTATTTTGTTAATAACTGATGGCTATTAAGCAGTGCTTCCTAAAGGCAGACTTCAAATGTCTTCTACAGGCCCTGGTAACCTGTGCCAAAGATTTCACGAGAGTTGATTGAGAGGATCTCTAGCTCACAGTTCTTAACTTCCCATCTTTGTAGAGTAACAGAAGAATTAGAGGAAGGAGGAGGAAGTTCTTCACCATGAGAGTGGTGAGACCCTGGAATAGGTTCCCCAGGGAGGTGGTGGAGGCTCCATCCCTGGAGATATTTAAGGCCAGGCTGGATGAGGCTCTGGCCAGCCTGATCTAGGGTAGGGTGTCCCTACCCATGGCAGGGAGGTTGGAACTAGATAATCCTTGTGGTCCCTTCCAACCCTAGCTGATTCTACGATTCTATGATTCTATGAATGTTGATGCTAGGCTGTATTCAAAACAAAATGAAGATGGCCTGAGTGACAGCAGGACATTTATTTTGACACTGTTCCAGAATAATTGAAATGTTCATATAGGATCCAGCAGCTAAAGAGTAAAACAGTGGGATTGCCGTTAACACTAGTCAACACAGATTTAAGGAAAATAGGCTTTTTTTCAAACAAATCTGCTTCTTTCTGTGGAATTACAAGTGTGGTTCATAAAAATGACTTCATATTTGGACTTGTCTAAAAAAGGTAATACCTCATGGCATTCTGATAAAATGTTAACACTATGCAATACCAATAAAGCAGAGATTAAATGAGTTGAGAGAAAGCTAAATGACAGATCTCCAAAAGCACTTGTCAATGGGGAATTATCATCAAATGGGAGCGTTCCAGGCCGGCTTCTGAGAAATCGGTACAAAGCTCCGTTTTATTCAGTGTTTTCATCGATGATCTGGGAATAAGTATGCTAATAGAGAGGGTAAATGACACAAAGATTAGTAGAAGGATACAAAAAATAATGACAGCAAATGCATAGATTGCTCTGAAAGGCTGCATCCCTTCATAGAGAAGTATGTAGCACACCTAAAATTAATCTGGGTATTTAAGGAGAAGGAACAGCAGATCACGCTTTCAGATGGCAGGGATATATCTGGAAAGGAAGAATAAGGTGTTATACAAGTGGATTTCTGATTTCCCACTGGTACAGTAATGGAAAAGGGGCTTAAAGACCATAGATTTTTTAACATGACAATAAAATACAATGTGAACTGGTTTTCTCCCTCACAGGGCATTGTCAAGTCCAGTTCAGAAATGCTGTGTCTTTTTGTGTTAGCTATATTTTCAGGGTATGTTGTAGCACTGAGTACAGAAAAAGAGTCTCCAACACGACTTTGATGGTTGGAGAAAATTACTTGCACCGAGACTTCAGGATCATTCTAATTTATCTTAAAATATTGAGGGGTGACTTAGAATCATAGAATCATAGAACAGTGAAGTTGAAAGGGACCTCAAGGATCATCTAGTTCCAATCTCCTTCCATAGGCAGGGACACCTCCCACTAGTACAGGTTACTCAAGGCCTTGTCCAACCTGGCCTTGAATACCTCCAGGGAGGGAGCATCCACAACCTCCCTGGGCAACCTGTTCCAGTGTCTCACCACTCTCACTGTAAAGAACTTCCTCCTAACATCCAGTCTAAATCTCCCCTCTGCCAGTTTAAACCCATTGCCCCTCGTCCTGTCATTGCAAGACCTTGTAAATAATCCCTCCCCAGCCTTCCTGTAGGCCCCCTTCGGACACTGGAAGGCTACTATAAGGTCTTCTTGAAGCCTTCTTTTCTCCAGGCTGAAGACCCAGAACTCTTGACTTGATTACATAGCACAAATATCTTCATTTAAAAAAAAAAAAAAAAGAAAAGAAAAGAAAGAAAGCAAGCAAAAAAAAGTGTAAGTGTTATGAAATGTTTTAATCAGGTGGCGAAAAGAAAAGCATGGACCAAGACATGGAAATTAATGTCAGAAAATTCAAATCAGGCCCAACATTTCAACAACAAAAGGAATCAAACACTGGAACTCCCTAAGAACATACTACTTCTTCATCACCTTCAGTTCAAGACTGGATACTTTGCTAAAATATAAAGAATGTGTTAGTCAGGGCAAAGTCACTGAGCTTAGGACAAGAGAAGCTGGGTGAAGATTAAAGCCCTGTGACATAGAGAAGGTAGAAGGGATTTGTTAAACCTCTATTATGACCTTAAGGAGTGTGAATCTACAAACCTAGTCTCACTTGGAAATGCTGTGCTTGTTCCTTGCATTTGTCTTCTGCTACAATGTTTCTGTCATAGAATTATAATGTACAAGCACTGTTACATATGTCCTAGAATCATAGAACCATTTTGGTTGGAAAAGACCTTTAAGGACATCAGGTCCAACCATTATCTAACTCTACCAAGTCAAGCAAAGATAGCCAAGCGATACCGTTACATTCATCTGAAATTTCTTCACATCTGTTTTTTGTCTCCCTGCTGCTATTCTCCTCAGCCCTTTCCACAAATGCTGTTTCAGAAAAACAATAAAACAATCAAACAGAAGAGATTATGCTTTAACAACAGGGAGTAGAACCAATTTGTGAAGGATATTGTTTACTCTGGCATACTGGTCACTAGTACCAGAAAAGTGAGAGCAGGAACTATTTGTGCCCCCAGTGATAATCTTTGCTGCTGAGAAGAGTCTCTAATTGAAGATGTAAAAGTAACCTGTGCAACACATAAGGTGCATCAAGGTAGTACACATCTTCCAAACCATTAGTCAAAGTGTGGCAAGTTGTGCTCGAGCTTCTGTTGAACTTGAGAGTCAGTAGAAGAGGGAAGCTAAAATCCACGTGGCTCATTCACACTGTACTTTCTAAGTGTGTGAGCTTGCATATGTTAACATTGCATTTAGAAAGCCTAAATGTTCTGTGTATGTTCTGTTTAGGCTGAGGACAAGAGGGCATGTTTTTATACTTAACTATGAAGCCAGATGCAAAATGAGTGACACTTAGCCAAGTTTTTTGGACTGGGGACAGATTGGTGTGTTTATCTCTCCTCCCGGCATTTTGTACAGCTTATGCTTTCTGCAGGGCTTGAGAGCACCTCTCTTACTCTGAACTCACTTAAAAAACCTCAAAGATCTAGTTCATATTCCTTGTATCATTAAGATGGTGCTGTCAGTGAGGAGACAGCCTATTTGGGCCACTGGAATCCGTCAACTTAGCATAAGCCTCTGTGCAAACAGAAGGGCAGTGCTGTACTTCAAAGATCAAACATCCTCTTTCTTTTAACAAGCATTTCATTTCTTTAGGGGACTGGACAGTTCTCACCCAGAAAATAAAAGCAAAAGTTCTATGCAGAAATTAAATGCCATCATTGATACATAAAATAAAATGTTATCCCAGACACACACACTGTCAACTGCCAGCTCATCAGCATAGCTGGGAAGCCATAGAGATGGTCCCTAACTGTTGTCAGCAGAGATCACACTTGCACCCTCTCTCTAAAGGAGACATTCTGACTTTTATGGATAATTTTAGAAGCTGGTACAAGTCTGTGTGTGTTCTCTCTTTAACAGCTCAGACTACAAATTTAGGCCCACGCACCTCTGAACTTTGTCACACATTAATTTTGAATCTCCTTTTAGTGGCATCAATCCATTTCCAATGCCAAGTTTAAAAAGCAACAACCCTCACCCCTCTTCTTCAGCTTTTTCAAAACTCATGCAGGCTGAAGAATGACAATTCTGTATCAAGACAGCTTCCGAGTTTCTGATTTTTTTTTTTTTTTTTGATCCATGTTGGATTACACCCAGAACTCTTCAAGCATTTTAATGAAGCACAATTGTGTTAAAAAGTCTGCTCTGCTTTTAGAATGAAACTGCTAAGTATTTTGATTTGGGTCTTTCTGTCACCCTTTGGAAACATTCACATAGTCTGCCCTAGACTTGAAATGTTTTGGCTTCCACTGAACATCACATTTTGATCAGAAATTATTTAGTTGAAAACATTCCACCAGCTCCACTTGAAATTCTTCTGCTATAGCAGGAGGACTTGCAGCACATTGCATTGTTAAATAAATTATATCTAATGCAGCATCCACACTAAACTGAAGCAAAGAAGGAAATAGATGCTGAGTGTGGCTTCAGCTGCTGCTGGTCATCTCACTGTGGATGACCATGGATGGAGGTTCTGTGGCTGTAGGCATGATGACCATAGTAATCCTTTGCTGAACCATACTGGGCCTACTTGGCTACACATGTGTTGATGATTTGATGATGTAGGTTTTGTTCACAGAAGTTCTGGCTACAAATAGTCAGCATTTTGATAGTTAATTTAGCTCTTGGTCTTTCACACCATGCCAGACGCAACAGTCAGCTTCTTCCAGATCATTTAAAAATGATGCTTGCTAAATAACGAGCAGCTGCTGTAGTCAGAAATAGGAGAGCAAATGTTGGGTTCCTCTAAGATACTAAAATTCTGTCACAGCAGTAAGTATCCCCTATAGAGGGAGAGAAAATGTGTAGGGTGGTAGAAAAACTAACAGAAGAGGGAATTTCAACAAAAGGGCTTTACATTGTAATTTAGCTTTCTCACAAACAGATGAAAAGATCTGCCAAATGTCTGAGGACATCCTATAAAAGATTTCAAATGCTCTAGGTGTCTGTTTTGAATACCTTGCTGGTTTCGGCAGCTATATCATGCAGTTTCTTTCGTAACTCAGTTTCAGTTTAAAACCAATTTTAGGTTTTTAGTCCGTATTTCTCATTTCAGCAGTCTGTGTCTCAGATGCTGAGGCATCCCGAAATCACTCAATGTTTAATTAATCCCAAGCTGATTCATCATAATGCCTTTGTTATAATTTTCAACCCTTCCTGAAGGCTTCCTGTGTTCGATCTGCTCTGATGGTTCATGGCTGATGTCATTGCAGAGTGGAAGATGGTAGGGGGAGTTGAACTCCTGAGTGTTTGTGATGACAGCAGAAAGATGTAACATGTTAGATAGATGTGTCCCACATTCCTCTGTCATGGCTGGTGTCCAGCTGTGATAAAAGCCTCCAGTTGCAGCCAGCTGGCAGATGTTTTAGTTCAGGTAGCTGTGTCCTGCACAACTGGCAGTGGAGGCATGGGGGCTCAGCACAACTGGCAGCATGTAGCAAAGCACAAGTACACTGGTGTCAAAGGACGTCCTGTGGTGCAGGAAAGCAGAGGGAATGTTTAAGTAGTCTTCATCCAGGCTGGATGAGTGCTGTCAAGTAGTTTTCTCAATTTTTTTGCCGATTTATCTTGATTGCATTGACACTCTCTTGGCATCCACATCCTGTGATTACTCCAGTGAGCACATTTACAATGCAGGAGGTTTGTAGGAAAAGTAGATTTCAGGTAAACCTCACTGACAACAAATTTTGAATTCACAACTGCCAATATCTGGACTCCAAATTTACTTTGAGAAGTTAAAGAGTCATCCAAGCAAAGGCAGAGAACAAATATGGCAGGTGACCCAGGAGTCCTGTCCAAGCTGCTAAAGCTTTTATAATGTACATCTTGCCTGGAGGCTCTTGCAACTAAACACTGCACTCAAAACTACTGATGGAGATCATAGGCAAATAGATTTCAATCTGAACTAATTTTAGCTAGCATAGTCAATTTCCAGTTTGTGAGTGGAAGTATTTGATGACATTTATTTCTTTCTTATATTTTCTGCCTTTAAAAAGGAATGGAAATGAGTTTTTAAAAAAAAACTCTGAAGTATTGTGGAATCATTTGCAGCTGTGAGTCTGTTCAGTCTCTCCTCATTTTTTCCCATATTGCTTTTCTTGGGCTAAGTAATTGTAATTACTTTTAATCCTTATCCTTTTCTTTTTCCTTTTCCTTTTCCCTTTTCCTTTTCCTTCTTTTCCTTTTTTGATTTCCCTTTTCCTTTTCCTTCTTTTCCTTTTCTCCTTTTCCTTTTTCTTTTCTTTTCATTTTCATTTTCCATTTTCTATTTTCCCTTTTAATTTTTTTCTCTTTTCTTTCTCTTTTTTTCTTTTGCCTTTTTGGTGTTGTTGTTGATCCATCGCAACCTCCCTCCTGCTTTTTTTACAAATGTGGTTTAGGCATGACCCATGATCCTTCAAACATAGGCAAGAGCATCATTCATAGCCCCCAAGAAATAATTCCCTGGCTCTTCCTTTCAGCCACGCAGACACAAACACAGACAAATCCCAACATCAGCTTCAGCACAGTGAAGCATCACTTGTCCACAGTGGATTTCCGTAATCTGACTGTTTCGTTTCTGTTTAAAGATGTGTTTTGTCTTCAGAAAGATTTAATCCACTGTAAATGTCCTTACTTTCAAGTGTGATAGATCAGCTGTTGTTTTACAATGTGCATAAGGATGAGCTGCTTCTGTGTGTTCTATCCCAAAGTTACTGATATTTTTGTGTCTGTCTCCTGTGTAAAGTGGAGCCAAAGTGTGTTCCAATGTCACAGTAGACACTTGTTAAATTCTCTTATCATACAGTCTTAGTAAGTTACAATATGCAAAGCACTTCCCAGTAAAAGGGAAGGAATGGGCCATGAAAGATAATATTTTTTTATGCTAGACACTTTCCCTGTACACTCTCAGGAAGAATGTGCACCCTCCATCAGCAACATGACTCACTCTCACTCCTGGTTTCACTGCTGATGATTCTGATTTAATCAAAGTCCATAAACTAGAAGAGGTTGAGTCAAGCAGGTCCTTTCCAAGTAACCCCACACAGTCATAAGGAACTCCCCAGAGAAATCCACAAGAAGGAACCCTGTTCTGAGCAGAGCTGGAGTGAGGATTTAAGATGGTGTAGTGAAAATGATTCACTATTAACAATGATATCAATTTTTTATATCCAGGCAGAGATTGTTAATAACTATGTTTATTAACATTAACTCTCGCCAGAAACCTTATTTACAAGGTTCAAAACGCACAGTTTGGAAATGTATACATACAGGGAACAAGCAAAACTGGAACACTTTAAAGGCAGCTAGCATAAGCAAACATTTTTACTGGTAGAGAAGGTTTGTGAGGTCACTTACACCGCTTGCAGTTAGTTATCCTGCTTAGCCACTGGATGGATGCANTGGCCTATTTAGGCCTACCACGACAGATGAGCTAGAGGGTGAGATGTGACAGGGCCCAGACTGCGAGAAATTATATTTTTCAGCCTTGTACAGTCCCATGAGTTACTGTGAACAAAATGATACAAAGTCGTATACAAACATATTTTCAAGGAGTTATGTTATTTTACTTTCCCCAGCTTAGTTGATCACTGCATTCTTCATGTTCCTTCCTAATTTTTCCACTTTTTAATGTGATCTTAAGGAAAAACTAACTTACTTTGGGAGTGACAGAAAATAGGCTGCCCAGAGAGATTGTGGAGTCTCATTCTTTAGAGACTTTCAAAACCTGCCTGGACACATTCCTGTGCAACCTGATTGAGGTGAACCTGCTTTAGCAGCAGGGTCGTATTTTATGATCTTCAGAGGTTCCTTCCAACTCCTACCAGTCTGTGATTCTGTGAACTGCTACAGAGTGTTGGCACACTCTAATAAGTGGTTGCCCACTTCTGTCTCAGAGGTGACTGCAGTTGTGGGGTGAGCAGAGTGACATTTAGGTGCTGACACATTATTTTAACAGAGTATTTTGGGATCTTCCTGGCTGCTAAGTGCTAGGTGAATGCTGTGCATCATTATCAAGTAAATCGTGTCACCTTGTGAGTTACTTTCAAATTACGCAATTACTTTATGTGGCATTAATAAAAAGTAATGTGAGATGTTTCAGCAAGCTCTACTTTTAAGTAAAGTTTTTTTTGGGTTGGGTTGTTTTTTTTTTTTTGAGACCAAATGATTTATTAAATTAATTCTTTATTAGGCCTAATTTAGACTTCAAGTCATTTTTACTAATGCTTCAGTGTAGTTATTACATAATTAGTAATAGAGTTGTCATACTTATAAGTAATGGTTTTACTTAGAACAAATTAAAAAGGATTAGATTTTTTTAAGAGGGTATTGGGTCTCAGGGGTGATAATAATAAAGAATAACTTCATTACACCTTTGCTATGTTTGTTCATCCTTTGGAAGCATGGTTTTATAGAGGTCACCTCACCTGCTGTTCTTCCCATACCATTTCTGGGGTGGAACACACCACAGTTGTTGGGTTTTTTTAATTTTTCTTTTGGATGTCCTCAGCAACTAATGAAGTTTGTGGGGTGCAAGTGGTTTCAGCCTCTTGCTTCTGCCAGATGTTACCCTCCCCACAGCAGGGACAGCTGAATGGCTCATGAAGCAGCCCCTTCCCTATCAGAGTTTTACAGCCAGGCTGGTAAAAGAAGCCGACATCAATTTGATTCATACTAATCGAGTGAGCTGTAAAGTGCAGCAGCTGACCCAGGAGCTGTTTGGTTGTCCCTTATGTGGGAGCTGCAGTCTCTAGGAGAGAGGTTTGACGGAGAGCTGCAGGCCATAATGCCCTCAGCCATCCCAGCTTAATTTGCTGACGCGAATGCAGCAGCATTTTCTAACTGAGCAGGCATTTAGTGAGGGAAGAGCAGAAGAGCTTAGCCACTTAATCTGCTGAGGGAACGGAAAGAGGCAGAGCATACGGAGGCTTGCTGGAATTTGTTTGGGATGCTAACACCTACACTTAAATATATGGGAGGGATGAAAGGAGATGTATATAACCACCTGAGAGTCCAAGGTCTCTGGTTCTGTCTTAGCCACAACACAGGCTCTAGAAATGAGCACTAGAAGACATTTTGGCTCAGTGCTTCTCTGCACAGAAGCCTCCTGTGGTATCCCAGCAGTCTGTTTAGGTCTGTTGTTAGATTTGGTAGCTTCACATATTGTAATTGTGTGTAGCACTCAGAGATGTTTCCATTAAGTATTGATACCATTAGGCCAGGGAGGATATCCAGCAGAGTGATATAGTACTATAGGCATATCTAGTTTCTCCTCAAAGGGGCTGGAAAATCTTCAGTTCTTCCAGGTCTGAGCCCTGGGCCGGTATTCATGCAAGGCTTGACAAGGTCAGGTCATTAAGTACTTAAGTTTTAGAAGTTAAAACTTCTTGCCGGTGGAAGTCACGTACCTGAATATAAAATGTAGAATCTGAGCAGGGAGAGAGAAACCTCCGAGCAGAATGATCCCTGGAAACGCCTCACCCCCAGGAAACAGGCAAGCATCACAAAGAAAGGCTGAAATCTGATTGAGCAGGTAGGGTGAACAGGGGAGATCACCCCGTAGGAGAAGCCACCTACACCTTTCCTTTTATGCCCATTGTAAATAAATTGCATTTATCATTACCTGCACCCTTTGTCTGCAGGCTTGTGAGGTGTTGAAAGCTCCAGTTAAATGGCTTGCCCAAAGACAACACTGTCACATTTGCATAATATTTTCATAGACACCGAGCTCAACCTGAGCCTGAAGGGAGACAAGGATGTTCCCTGCATATTTTATATTCCTGTCTTCAATTCCCACCAAAGCTAACTCTAAATTGTGGCATGGCTATGTATGTAATAAAGAGAGAGAGAGAGATGGATGAGAGGTCTGAATTTGTCTGGGGTGTTTCCAGACACTCTTAGTTTAAGAAGCTACTTACACCCCATGGAAAACTCTGACATAGTGCTATTTAGAAACAAATCGGCTTTCATTTCACCTCTTCCTCAGTATTCCTCTTCCCTCCTTCTTCATTACTAGGGACATCTGCATGAAAACAGAGTTGTTGGGTTGGGTTTTTTTTTTTTATCTTGGGAGTTTATCTGCCTCTGTTGATTATCCCTTCCCTCCCCTCTCCTTCTGAAGTCATTATCTTCTGATTGCATTACATTTGCAGCCATCCCACCGCGGGCCTTCTCATCAAGATTCTTAAGCTAAGCAGGGAAAAGGATAGGTCAGCTTGCAGGGAGAAAAATCCAGGAAAGCCTCGTGCTGGAAGAAGGATTGTTTGGGCTACTCTGTGACACTGCCTCTCTCAGACACGGTCATGCTCAGACACTGATATTTCTGTAAAGACACAACAAACCCAGTCAACTTTCTCCCACAGACAGTATTGGAACAAGAGTTGGAGAAAGTATTTTTAGCAATACATGTTATTTGATGCAAAATGCAATATCATTCATGTTGCCTACCCTGAAGATATTTGCAAGCTTGAATTGAATTAGGAAAAATTTCATTGCAGGAGTCGGGGGGGCGTAATGTGAATGCAAACCAGAACTGGAAGCCTTAATTACAAGGGAGTTACAGTCAGTCTTGCTGTGGGCAGGTAATATTTGTTTAAGTGAAGTGGAACAGCTTTCTTAGGAGAGATTGAGAGAGATGCTTCTCAGAACAAATACAACCAAAATTTGTAGCCTTACCTTGAGTCCAAAAGTATATTCCGTCTCAAGTCTTTTGTGTGAGTACAGTTTTGCCAGTTGGTCTCCCTATGTGCTAGCAAAGATAATTTTGAGCTGTTGAAATTTATTAACAGGCTTAGCAAATGGTGAAACTATCCTAACGAGTATCCTTTAGCAGGAAAGGATGAAGAATAGCTATGGCTTAACTAAGGTCAGAAAATGAGGCAATGTGTGAGTTGAAGCCAACTCCCAGATATTCAGCCACCTGGGCATGCTTTTTAGTTTACACCTATCAGGCGATCTCCATTCACAATTAGCCTATCATTCAGTTGACATTTACAAGTTTAAGACCCTATTCTTTTGTCTGCAGTGTCTTTCATATTCATACTTCCCTGCCCTTACCTCCTTCAGCCAGAAAATGAAGCTTCAAGTGATAAGATTGTATCTTAAAGGAGGAACTTCAGAGGTCTTAGTGGGATTCTGTATAGTGGGCTTGGGAACCAGTTCTCCTGACAAACCTTTTCCTGCTGAACCTATCAGAGGAACATTGATGTTGTCCTTGCTTCTCACTGCATGCAAGTACTGTCACAAAGGCATTGTCTTTGTTTACATTGTTCTACCCCTGCTCCTTCTTTGAAAAAATTAAAAGCAATGGGAATAGATCCTTCTTATTTCTTGTAGCAAACCTCATATATGTTCAAGACAGCAACAGGGCCATATTGATAATACAAAGCAAGGGGCAGAGGGATTTGTAAACAGTTTTGGACAGGGTGAGAATGACAACCCTTTCTTTCCAGACAGATGCCTAAGCTGTTCTAGTTTTCCCAGTAGGCACTGAAAAGGTAATTCCAACTAACAACTCCAGTACATATGTACGCTTTGTATCTCTGGGTTGGGATATCAGCAAATATTGAGTTTACTTCTAGAATTAAGTAACCATGCAGCAGCATGTTATTGCATTTAACGCCAGTACTGTACTGCAAAGAGTATCAGTGACAGAAATCAGTTTAAATGTAGGATGATCTGATTTCCCAGTATCCTGTTACAGCTGGTAGCTGTTATTATTACAAAGGGCTTGGCACCTCTAAGTTGAGGAGTGCATCTGTCTCAGAATACTTTTGAAGAAGGGAGGTGGTAGAATCCCCATCCCTGGAAGTGTTTAAAAGATATAGAGATGTAGGGTTAAGAGACATTGCTTAGCCCCAGACTTGACAGAATTAAATAATGGTTTGACTCAATGATCTTAAAAGTCTTTTCCAATCAAAATGATTCTAGGGATAGATGCCACAGTGGTGGTTTGATCCTTCAGAACAAATGTTTGTTCCTTAAGGTTATGTCAAAGACAAGATTATGATTTTTTTTTTAATCGTCTATATAAAATCATATGTATATTAATTTCAAGCAAGCTGTGGATTTGTTTTGGATTTTGTCCCCTGTGGAAATATTCCTAGGCTGGGTGTCGTGGGTTTAAAGAGCTGACAGAGTGAAGCTCTCAAAGGAATTGGAGAAAAAAACAGAATTATATTTACAGAGAGAGTTACAGATAGAAATTACAAAGCAGATACAGAATCCATAAGTGAACCCCCTGAATTTTCCCCCAACCCAAAACTAAATCTATCATCCCCAGTGCTCCAATCCTCCCCCCCCCCATGCCTCTGCCATCCAAGAGGCCTAAGCACAGCCTCTGAAGGCCCCAACCAGGCCTATCCTTACATGTTTGTCCCAATAACGCAGCTCCTGCCCGACACAAGGCTGGAAGGGGAGGAAAAGAGAGCAAGCTGGCCTTGCTGTGAGCTTATGAAGAGATAGCAGAATTATGGAATTGAATAACAATCTCCAAGTCCCTAGAGGACTTTTTTTAACCCTATAGTTCCCAACCCGGGACACTGGGACAAGACAGGATGACTTCTGTATGCAAAGGAGACTGCTTAACTTGAAACTAAGTATTTATGCAGAATAAATATCCCCACGAATACTTCCCAGGGTTGATCCATACTTAAAGATGGTAGGGAATTGGTTAGATTACTCCCGATTGGGTATCCTGTGGGGAGATGAGGCAGAAAATCAGTCTGAGGCCAGCAACAGCACAGCATCTGCTGATCCCAGCACGTATCCTGCTTCATGTGCTGTATACTATGTCCTAAAAATAAATAAATAACTAGATGAGTAGATAAATAAATAAATAAAAGGCAACAGAGGAATTCATGTTGTTTTGAAGTTAATCACTGGATTAGATTGCCATTTGTCAATAGCACCACAATTTGTGTTATGAATTACAACAGTGTAGCTCTCAGACACATTTTATCAATTTGTTTCAAATTATTTAATAGCAATATTTTTCAAAACATAAGCAATGCCACTTGTTTTCACCCCACCCCTTTTAGAATCTGCCTGTTCTGAGGGTTTTAATCAGTGTAATATAGCCAGCTCTGCAAAAATTCCTACTAAATAAATGATCACCAGGAGTCTCAAAATCCATTACCATAAACAAAGTCTTTTTTTCCCTTCCCCAATCGATGGCCTGCTGTGTTGCTGCTAATGGGACTCTACACACATGTTGCACAGAAAGGAATTCATTTGCAGGTTCCTCAGACTTTTGTGGTTTGGCTATCTTGGTGGAGAGGGGACAGGAGAGGAATATCATGGGAGGATTTGGAAACTGTTTCACTGAGCTCCACATTTAATTCAGAGAATTAATCCTTCAGTCTGCAGAAAGGGACACATTTGACTTTCACGTTGGAAGAAAAATTTCTCTATTAATTCATGGCAGGAATGGAAGTAGGGTAGAAAATAGGAGGAAAACTTCAGAGCATGTAACTCTTGGCATATTTAGAATATCCTTTGTGGGCTGAAAAATGTCCACACATTCTGCTGCTGGTTCAGAAATGTACTCTAATTGTTTTCAGTCAAATCTGTCCTCCTTTCAGTTCGTTTTTTATCCTACAGTTCTGCCATCAGATGTTCAGGCTGATTCCCTGATTTGCAGCCCTGGGCATTCCATCCCCAGTTTGCCAGTGCACTGCAATGTTTTTATTCTTTCTTCTATCATACAAAGTGTAATTTTGTTTTGTTTTATTTTATTTTATTTTATTTTATTTTATTCTAATGAATAATCTTTGATATTTCTTTCTCTTTCCAGGTAAGTGGTCATTCCTGTTTTTATAAGACTGGTGAACAATCAGCAAGGCCCACGTCTCAAAGGTACTTTTTGTGGTATGTTTTTTTTCTAAGCACCTTGAAGTATTTCCCTCCTCTGAGTTTGTATTGCACCTCAGCAGGAGGTTTGAGATAGATGAACTGGGATTTAACCTTAACCAAACAATAATTTCTCTTCCTTGATTTCTACAGTTTAGTGTAGCCTCACTGAGGTGCCCAGAAATAAGGAGCTAAAGGTGGAGGGGTGGGAGAGCTTGTTCATGGATCTTCAGCAGCTAGGAATGTATCCTGCTGCTAGCGCAGTAGGAGGCAAAGCTCTTCCAAACACAGAGCCAGCTTATACAAGTGCACTTCCTATTGCATGTTCTGATTCTCTTGGCATTATTCTCAATGGGTGCCTGTTCAAGGAAGACTGTGGAGACATCTGTACACACCGGCACTAAAATGCTCGGAATGGTTTGTACACATTTCTGAGTCTGGCAGGGCTGATTGCTACCGTCACACATCTCACTCTGTCTTCTACTACTGCTGCTCTTGGAGGGGAGACATTGCTCAATACTGCCATCCAGGACCTGGGGAAAATGTTTGTTCAGGCCTCCAGAACCATACAATTGACTTGCAATAGCTGTGAATTTTTTAAGTCATGTACTTTTACTCATTTGGACTCTTTTTTTTTTTTTTTTTTTTCTGCAACCCATCATTCCTACCTTGTGCCTTCCAAACTTCCTAACTTTCCTCTCTTTCTCTCCTTGACTCCTTTCTTTCCTGCCCCCCACACCCTCCCTTAAATCTTGGTGACATAAACAGTATCAATCTCTGGACACTGACACTCTATGAGACTGATCTTACTTCAAAGACAGGATTCCAGAGGGACCTGGACAGGCTGGAGAGGTGGGCCCAGGCCAACCTCATGAAATTCAACAAAGCCAAGTGTAAGGTCCTGCGCCTGGGTAGGCACAATCCCAAGCACAACTCCAGGCTGGGTGGGGAATGGCTGGAGAGCAGCCCTGAGGAAAAGGACCTTGGGGTCTGGGTTGATNTGTTTCTGTGGGAAGGAAAAAACTAGCCTTAAGTTTCTCAGATACAGAGAACCCAGATTGCCTAATATGTAGGACAATTTTAAAGGTCTCATTTGTTGCTTGATAGCCTTTTGTGCTGAATGGGCAATTATTTTTTGGTATGACTGAACTATTGTCTCAAATGAGCTAGTTGGACACAGTTCTGAGTATTACCAAAAAAATGAAATTCTGGAACACATTAAATATCAATATTAATTAATGACTGTTAGACACCTACAGGAAATTACCTTAAACCTCCAACCTTCTGAAAATATCGTCAAGTGGGTTTACTGACATAAAGGATTTGATCTAATTATCAGTGCTAATTTCCTTTACGACGGTGCTAGCAACACTGTTGTTAAAAAGACACAGTCAAGATTACTCACCTGCAGTATTAGTGTTAATCCCTTATCTGTATTACTAATATTTTAAAACTAAATCTTTTAGAAGTTATCATCACCAGTCCTGCTTCAGAGTATATTCGGTGTAGGTGATTAGATGGCTCAGTCTTCTCCTCCTGATGTGCTGGGGTTTAAGGTTTATTTCTTGAAGTTTTCTTCTCCTGAAATTGGCATTATTGGTTAGACTTTCCCAGCCTTTGTATGATTTGAAATATTAGCTGTACACCACAAGAGTAGGAGGCAGGTAGATAGATTGAAATGATTTAGCAAGATTATGTGTTTTTCCCTCTGGCTTAGCCATTAGAGGTAGCAAACTCTGTGAAATAAACAAAAAGCAGGAAAATGGTGATGAGGGGGCAGGAAAATAATGACACAAGAAAAGATGTCTGGAAGATACATCACCTTCATCTCCCTGATTGGACCTTTTTTTTTTTTTTTTTTTTTTTTTTTTTTTTTTTTTTTTTTTAAGGTGTGCATAAAGTAAGCAGTTGTGAGGATGCTCGTGTCTTGCAACAAACTCGGCTCAAAGCCTGGCTTTTTTTCCTTAATGGAACAGAGTGAAGAGCTCTTGTGGTAGCAGTAGGAATGGTAGGTGCTTCCCTGGCACTGGGTGGTGGTAAGAAGGAGATACTTGCTCCATAAGCCTCCTGTGAAGCAGGGACTCCTAGTCCATTGGTCATCATGCCTTAACAGGCCACAAGGGCTTGGATGCTCTGTGAGCCACAGTATATGCAAAAGAGCAGATGTATGTAGTCGAGAAAAGGCTCCTGGATTGAGCTGACCTGAATTCCCTCCCAGCCTTCAGCCTTGGGAACACAGGAAACTCATCTGACAACCTGCAGCCTCCAACTCTGACGCAGAGAAATGCTACCTGTCTATGCAGTTCATTAGCTGGTACTCAGATCTTAGTGAATAAAGTTGCTACTGAAGAAGTCCCATAGCCACCAGTGTCATATCAGACAGCACAACATGCTATTGGCTTTTAGATGTCCAACTCATCAGTGCAAATTAGTTCCTCTGAACAGCAATCCCATGCAGAGATCAGTTTTCCCTTGAAATGTTCTTTTTTCCTCCGTCCTGGGTTTTGGGTTTTTTTCTTCCACTGTTTTGTTGTGTTTTTTCTTCTTTTCCTCTGTTTCTTCTGTACTTTGAATGGTCAAATGATCTCTTCTGGAAGAGATCTTGAAGTATTTTAATTGTCAGACAGACATAATCTGGAAATGACTGTCTTGTATTGGTGCTTTGATTTGTGTCTAATGCTGGTTTTATTGACAAGTGTTTCTGGGTAGTGATCCAAATCTCTGCAGTGTTTTTATATAAACATGTGATGCTTTGATAGAGAATGCAAGGTTGGAAGCGAGCTGTGTAGCTATAGGCTTTGATTTAGCAGTTGTGCCAATAGGTACTGGGCGTATCCCCTGATCCTGGGCAGAAAGCAATTAAAAAAGTGCCACTTTTCAGAGAGTTGTCTGATTGCTCTGCATCAAAACAGTTAAGCAATAAAAGGCAATGTGCAAGATAACTGTGACAAAATCTGGCAAATTCTTCTGTGGCAGTGACACTCGCTTGCAGTTCTGCAAATTAGCAAATGGAGTTGATAGTAACAACAATAATAAAGAGTAGCAAAGACAGCAGATCACAAAAATGCACTTTATTCACTTATTTTGAAGGTTGCTTATTGTCTACACCTTTCTAATGGTCTGGAGCAGACCATTAGAGCAGAGTAGTAAAGCTTTGGTGATATGGCATCTTTCCCCTGCTGAGAAACACAGCACTGCTACTGTAGGTGA
This sequence comes from Ramphastos sulfuratus, assembly GCA_013399055.1. Classification (NCBI taxonomy): domain Eukaryota; kingdom Metazoa; phylum Chordata; class Aves; order Piciformes; family Ramphastidae; genus Ramphastos; species Ramphastos sulfuratus. Next base: position 60,266 of record WBNM01025126.1, read on the forward strand.
GGATCTTTATGTAGAATGTATTAACAAGTCTTTTACATATAAAAGGAAGGGAGAGAGGAACACTGGAACTTTCTTCCAGTCATGCAGTTGCTGTGTGCAGCAGAACAGAGTGCTACATTTGAAAGGAAATGGGAGGCTGCAGGAAATGATGGAGCATGTGGGGCTGGAACATCAGCCTTAGGAGGATAGGCTGAAAGACCTGAGGCTGTTTAGCTTGGAGAAGAGAAGTCTGAGAGGAGATCTTGTTAATGTTTATAAATATTTGAAGAGTGGGTGTCAAGAAGATAGTGCTAGTCTCTTTTCAGTTGTGCCCCATGATAGGACAAGAGGCAATGTATCCAAAACGGAACATAGGAAGTTCCACTTCAACATGAGGAAAAACTTCTTTGGGGTGAGGTTGCCAGAGCTCTGGAACAAGCTGCCCAGAGAGACTAAGTCTCATTCTCTGGAAACTTTCAAGACCCATCTGGATGCATTCCTGTGTGACCTGCTCTAAGTGATCCTACTCTGGGAGGGGGGATGGACTCAATGATCTTCAGAGGTCCTTTCCAACCCCTACCACTCTATGATTGTTTGATTCTAGGTGCACACATGCAGTTACCCTCTGTCACTTTGACAAAGAAAGAGTGAACATAATGGGAGCAGTCATAAATGTCCATGTCTGTGTGCATATGCTTAGACATGCTTAATAGTTGCAAGGTCGTTTATCTGTATCTGTGTCAATCTATGGCAAGAGACTTCAGAGGGATGAGGAAAGAGACTTGCATGTTCTGCTCCCTCTGCTTTATCGCAGTATCACAGTATCAGCAAGGTTGGAAGAGGCCTCAAAGATCATCAAATCCAACCCATTACCACAGACCTCGAGACTAGACCATGGCACCAAGTTATAGATCCAGAAAATTGGGCATAATGACTTCCTAAGTCATTTGTCAAAGATGACCTAACCAGATGGTCTTTCAAATCCTTGCCCAACACAATATCTACTGAGAAACATTGCCAGCTAATCTTAGCATCTCTGTATACCAGCAAGTGAGAGAAAAGTACTCCTAGCTAGCATGAGGAAAGTATGAAGAGGTTTTCTTGTATTCTTACATGTACCTCTCTCCCACCATATCTCCTGGTCCCCGAAGATCCCCAAATGAAATAAATCTAATATCTTTCTCTAAAAAATTCACCATAGTTTTACCTAAACTAAAAATGCTCACATTTTTAGGCTTTTACTAGCTAAAAAACCTTTACCTATCTGCTTTGAAAACTTCACAGGGAAAAAGAACTAGAGAGCTACTAATATTTAGTCTTTTAAATGGAAGCAGAGATCTTCAGAGATATTTGACAATTTTATTTTTAAATATGGTACATTCTTGACATGTTTGTAACTCATCATTGATTCATTCTCAAGTTTTCACCTTTTCAAAGTCAGTCCATACTGCCAGTACTCAACAGGTTCTTCCAAATAAACTATATTTGAAGCTTCTAAGACAAGTTGCTTTTCTGATAGGATATTGTTAAGAGGCAGTGAAAGCATTTTCCAATTGTTAAACATCATCTAGATTTTGCAGAGTCTTATATTTTAAAAAAGGTTTGTCTAAATTTCCCTGCAAGATGCTCTCTATGGATCAGGTAAACAGTTCTTTCTAGCCACAGGCAGTGTAAACTTCAGAACTAGAAACCACCTCATCTGAGAAGACAAGAGGTATAAAGGAGCAGCCAGGCTCACCTTTAGTACAAACATGTCTGAGATCTCCATTTTTTAAAGAGAATGGTAGGTCAAATTTCTCACTATCTAAATAGAACCCTAGAATTCTTTCCATTGGAAAAGACCTTTAAGATCACCAAGCCTAACCATTATCTAACTCTAACAAATCTGGTTTTAAACCATGTCCCTTAGCACTACATCTCTGCATTTTTAAATCACCTCCAGGAATGTGGATTCAACCACCTCCCTAGGAGACTACTCCAGCTGTTTGAGAACCCTTTCAGTGAAGAAGTTTCTTCTAAAAACCTAAATCTCTCCTGGAGCAACTTGAGGCCATTTTCTTTCATCCTACCATTTGTTACTAGGGAATAGAGACCAACTCCCACATTGCTCCATCCTCCTTCCAGATAGTTGCAGAGAGCGAGAAAATCTCCCCTCAACCTCCTTTTCCCCAGACTAAACAACCCCAGTTCCCTCAGCTGCTCCTCAGATACTACCAGCCATAGTCTTGTTCTGGGAGGAGCTGTAAATATCTTGCTTCTGAAAGATATTCCCAGAAGGGTTAAAGGTGCCATGACATTTATCTGAGAAGGAAATGAGGTGGAGGACACTCTGCATCAGTTGCATCTGCAGCATCCTCAGAGCTAAACAGACTGAAGCGCTCTCTCTGCAGAGATTTGTTTTGTATGCTGTCCATTATCTGTGGACAGAGGTGCTAGTCAGAAGGATTGGTTGGTTGTCTGTCTACCTGCCTGGGTTGTTGTTTTCCTCCACTTGAAGACCTCCTGTTTCTGACCTGGCAGCTAGATTTCCAGTCCCTCTGCAAACCTCTGGATATCAGGTGGTTAGCCGAGCGACACGGGCAGCATGGGAGCCTGCCGTGGATAGTCTGTAAATCAGTCTGTGCTGTGCAGCGAGGCTCTAGCTTAATGATGACTCAGAAGAAAAATGTTATTAATATTTAGTGTGCAAGCTGAATGTCTGGTGTGCTGTTATTAGTTACACATCATGAGGGGTGCAGTATCGGCTACCAGTCAATGCAGGTCGCTTCCTCCAATGTTCTTATTCCGCAGACTTAATTCGTACTGTATTTTTCCATTGCCTGAGACAAATATCTGCTCCATTTAAAGGAGCTTTGTCAAAATCTTCTAGCTAAATCTTTAAATTGGTGTGCCTGGCTTTCAAGACCCCTTTCTGTGAGACACTTGATTACTTTTGAGAGCAATTCTTCAAGCAGTAGGATGCTGCCATCTTTTAAATGGGTTCTGTACTGCACCTTAACCATGAGACTTCATGGGAGAAGGAACTCAGGGATGAGCTGTAGAGAGTAAGGAGAAGGCACTTAGAGCTCTTTGCTTGGCTTAATCTGTTCTTTACCGACAACCTATTGCCTGGCTATGATTCAAATGCAGCTTGCAGGCCAGGGCTGTATCCCCTATCCAGCAATGGAGTGATGCTGTTGAAGACCAGTGGGTCATTCAGATTCTCAGATGCAGAAAGAAACAACTCAGCAGCAGATTTTGAGCCACTGCTGGGTCATACTGGAACCCAGCTGCACCTGCAGCCCCATCCCGTGCTGTAGCTATGGAGACCCAAGGGAGACAAAGTTCTTTCCCATTTGTGACCTCCTCCTCAAGTCCTTTCATCCACCAACTTCTTGAGACCGAGGCTGGGTGGTTGTGCTCCTAGGATTTCCAAATGCCACTCATTGGGTAAGGAAGGATGACTGCCACTGACTTAAGCTCTTCTTGTCCTGTAGCAGCCCATGAAGCAGCTATCCTCTTCAGTGGAATGAGATTTTATCTGTAGGTATAATCAAGGAAAAAGAAGGTAAAGGCAGGGAAAAGCAGCTATTGTATTGCCAGAAAAAGCCATGTAATTTACAAGTAAATTATTTTTCTCTTCTTGGTTGTTTAACAGTGTTTGGGACCATTTGCAGCCTTAGGGATGGATTGGCTTCATGTGAAGGAAGCAACACTGAGACTTAGAGGGCCCCCTTTTGATTTCACACTGTTTTCATGCAAGAGCTTGTCCTTTGCTTTCAGCAGTATTAGCCCTGGTTCCCAGCAGCACAGGTTGGATTAGATCCAGAGCTCATGAACTTCTTCATCATTCATTCCTCTTGCTCTGAATTGACCAAACCTTAAAGTCTGGCTTGCTTGGAACCAGCACCAATAAGAAGATGAAATGAAGCAAAACAATGGTATTTATAAAGGCTGTCTCTTCCTATGGTGTTTAGGGGGAAGCAGGTACATTTCTCTTTGACTCTGTTCTGTTTACAAGATATACTCAGCTCCTGTTCATCTTGAAAAACTGATGACAAGAAAAGCAGCAAAGTCATACACAGGTAATAACACTTTCAGAGTGGCTGCTGAAAAAAAGAGGAAAATGTATGGCTCCCAGCAGAAACAGATGGGGTTTGTGTGAGAATTAACCCCTTCCCCTCCAAACACCTGTATTTTCCCCTCCCCAGCTGTTCACACTTTGACAGAGGGGCTGTTTTCAAGGCACTTTGCTGGGCAATCTCTTATTTATCAAATTGCGGTCAGAGTTGTTGTAGGGCTCCTCACACATCCATGGTGCTCATCTACGCTTCACATGGGAGAATAAAAGTTATCTTTGACTGTGAGTTGACCTGAATAGTCTTATTTTTAAGACTATTCAGTCTCTGCTTAACCAATCTATTCTGACCACATATTATATTAACAGATTAAAAGTTCAGCTCTGCATTGTCATAATTCGGTTGTTTCTGTATTTTAGCAAGCATGCTGGAAGTACATCACAGATTATAAATGTCTATATATGGCTCATTTTCCCATAAAAAATAAACAAAAGCAATTTTGGTGCAGTAGACCAAAACCAATGCAATAAAATCATTGCGTGAGGTAGCAGGGTTGGGGGGGGGGGGGGGGGGGGCAAGGGGAAGGAAANGTGGGGTGGGGGGGGGGGGCGATAGATAAGCACCGAGCGTGTTCTGAATTAATTTATTAATGCTATCATTAATATTCTTACAAATCATGTAGTTCCATAATGTTCCAGTGACATAATCCTTCAGACTGCAACCTAGCGCCCACTGGTGTCAGTGGTAACTGTCAGTAGATCAGGTTTGTTGGTTTTTGGGTTTGTTTTTTGTTTTGTTTTTGTTTTTTTAAAAAGATTCAAACTCTTTTCTCAATTGAATAAAAGTGAAATGTTCTTTAGAAATGGAATTAAGGTCACGGTAGGTAAAGATCCCAGAGCATTTTTGCCTACTTCAGAGCATGTGTCCTGAGAGAGATGCAAAGTTCTTCCTCTTTTTAGTTTTTTTTCCCCTTCCATTCAGTACCCTCTAAGGATTTTTCTGTCCTTCCTATCCCCACAAAGCAGCTGCATTTCAGTAGATGGAGTGTGTGAAGTTTGCAAAACCTTCAGTGATTCCTTGGGAAGAAGTATTAATGCTGGCTCTAAATATTGGTGCTAATAAGTTGTGTGCATATTTTTTCATATTGCAATCAGAGTGTAAAGATTTTGCTGTGAATTGTAAAATTAGCCAAAGCTGCCTGGCATGTCGCTGCTGCACTTTTTCTCTTCCACATGACATACTCTTAACTAAGTCAATCATTTACATGGGCTTTAAATTTAATTTAAATGTAATGAATTTAAATTGGGCTTTGCTGTATTTCAAGGTTGTTGGATTACTTTTCTGTAAGTTAACATTCAGCAACAGAGATTCAACTGCTGGATTTCGGTTTCAACTGCTCTCACCTACTCTCAAATCCCCTCCTCCTTTTTTTCCCCTCTTCACCACTCTCCCAAATCAAATCCAGCCTCATCACCTTTAACTTACTTGCAGCTCAGAAAGGGTGTGTGGACAGGAAAAAAAAGGCAATCAGCTGCAAGATGTGCACCTTTGGAATGTGAGGATTACAGACTGGAGGCAGCAACAAGGAAAGCACACACACAAAAAAAAAAAAAAAAAAAGAGATACATTTTTGGGGAGGAACCACATGATTCTCCCTGAACATTAGTGCCTATCTCAGTAATCATTCTCTTCCTCAACTGGGAGGCCTCTTAATCCTCCACCCCATCACCCTCCTCCATCAAATCTCCAATACTCCTGAAATAAATCAAATCAAGAATTAACCTTTCAACCATGAAACGTTCCTTTGCTACGGTATGTGGGTCCCCTGTTAATCACCGTGCTGCAAAACCAGTAGGCAGAGAGTACACCAGTAATGGCACTGGACTTCTACATCATTCTACATCTGCCCTTGTGCATCTTATAAAGATCCCGAAGTCCATTTCAACAGCCTCCTGATCCTTTATCCCAGACATAGAGTTGGGCAGATACTGGTCTGTGGTGAACTCATCCTGGTAATGGTTCTGTAAAGCTCTATCTTGTCTTCCCACATGTGATAGGCAGCTGCTCATTTTTGAAGGTAATCATGCCTCTTTGGAGATTGTTGATGTGGTGCTGCTGCAGCATTTAGGGCAACTTTATTATATTAAATAAAAGGGAGTGTAAGTAGTGCTTGCTCAAAAAAAGAAGATGAAGATCAAGATGAAAAATATGGAGTGAGACAATTCTAGGCAGAAGGAGACAAAATCTAGGGACTTGAATTTGAAACAACCGAAAACATAAGAAAGAGATGAATTTTGCTTACCTTATGGACTGTGCCTCACAAAGCCTGATCACAGCACTCTGCTTGAATCACAGAGTCACAGAATCACAGAGTGGTAAGGGTTGGAAGTGACCTCTGGATATCACCTAGTCAACATCCCCACCCCACCCCCGGCTAAAACATGTTTGCCTAGAGCAGCTTGCACAGGAACAAATGGATTTTGAAAGTCTCCAGGGAAGGAGACCCCACAACCTCTCTGGGAAGTCTGCTCCAGTGCTCCATCACCCTCAAATTTAGATTTTCTTTATGTTTAAGTGAAACCTCCTGTGTTTGTGGAAGATGTAAACAATATGCCTCAGCTATTTTGCTTACATTTGTAAAGTCATGTTATTTTCTTGGTCATTTCTTCCCTATCCCATGTTCCTAACCAAACGTGTTCCCATATCTGTCTCTCTTCCTGACAGTACCATTTAGCTTTATCAGTAGCTGGCAGTAATATAAACATTCGGAGGATATTAATAGATTAGAGCTGCCGATTGAACTGTGGCTGCTCTGGGTTGCATCTTTGTTCATTACTCATACTGAATCAGACAAAGGATCTTTTGCATTCAGTAGCCTTGCTCCTGGAAAAGCCAAAATATTTTTCTAATACCAAAGGAAGGAAAATGAAGCCCAAGGGACTGAGATGTGCTCGAATCAGGGTCTCCCACCCACTGACAATGTAATCTGGAAAGTCCGTTGTGCAATGAAAGAGAAGGATGTCCCCTCTGCACTTCATAGTGCCCCCTCTGTGGATTCATTTCTCTCTGGTTCCTTTTCTCCCATTTCATGTTCTGTCACATTATCTTTCTCCTAATTGGAGCTGGCATTAATTGATACCATTCTGTTTCCTCTCATCTGAATGTCATCTTCACCCTGAAATAAGGTCAGGGGACCTGTAAATATTGCAGTCTGCTAAGTCTCTTTTCATCTTCAAATAAGAACTGGGGTGCTACTACCAGGAGACTCAGTATTAACTCTACTATAGTGGCTGCAGGCTCACCATGGGTTAACAGAACGCCAGTTGCAAAGCACAGAAAAAAATATAGCAGTTCAATAGTAATGAAGTAACAATGTACTAACATAGCAAAAAATGGAGTGAAAATTATAGCATAGCTGATTCATCACTGTGTTATTCTACTTAAACCAGTAGTGAATCAGAGCCAGCATCTTGGGAGAGGGTTGTTAAAGTCTTTATGAAGTTTACAGCCATTTACCAGTATACACTCAAATTCATTTCGTTTCATTATGGCTACGATAACCTTATATATTTTGGGATAGTAATTGGGTTTTAGCTTTGTTTTGGGGCTGTATATCTGTTTTTGGCTCTTGAAGGACGAATCTGTGGCTGGGGTTCTTTTGTGCTCCTGCTATACAAAAGTTGCTGTGGAGAAAGATTAGTACTAAGAGCATAACTGTAAAACTGTAGCAGGTTGTAGCATCATGGGGTATGTAAGCTAACTTTTATCACTTCTATGTGTTATGAATTATGCAGAATTAATAATATTATTTTTTATATCCAGGCAAAGATTGTTAATAACTTTGAAAATTGTTTATTAACATTAAATCTCTTGTTCAAAATGCACAATTTGGAAATTTATACACACAGGGAACAGGCAAAACTGGAAGACTTTAAGAGGTAACTACCAAACACAAACATTATACTGGAAGAGAAAGTTCTTGTGGTCAGTACACCGCTTGTGGTTAATTATCCTGCTTAGCCACTAGATAGATGCAGGAAGCTCCTTTCTGCTTACAGCAGAAGGCAATTAGTGAATTACAAGAGGCTATAAGTATTTACTCACAAAATATTATTGGACAGTACCCAAAGCATGTGGAGGGGTTGCTGTCGGTGGTCTCAAAACCGTTAGAGGGCTTGGAATTTTTCCAGGCTCTTTTCTCAGGCAGCTGGGAGTCTGGCACAGTCTCTGACCTGGTTCCTCTTGATTCATGATTCAGCAGAAGCCTTGCAGAGGGGCAGACAGGGTGCAATGCCATGTGCGGGCTTGGCACAATGTCACAATGTCATGCTGGCTGTGCAGGTTGATCACCCACAGGCATTTAGAGCTTGTTCCTGGTAAACTCGAGGCAGTGGAGTTTCCAGGCAGTTCAGGATGCAGTGAGGCAGCAGCAGCAGGCATGAATACAATGGCAGAGCAGGTTGTGTTACCTGCTCATCCCTTTTTATCAATACAGCCCAAGACTAATCGGCCTTTGGATATAGATTAGCCAATCAGGGTGGCACTTTGCCAAGCTTGACCATATTAGGTGAAGCCAGGGCTTTTGTTTTCCTTTCCCATGGTTGCTTTCCCCAGCACAGACAGAGGGGGAGCAGGGGAACATGTCTGGGCAAGCCAGACTCCTTAGACTCAGTGGCTCCAGGTTCTTTGTCCTCTTCCCATGGTTGCTTCCCCCCATAGCAGAAGTGGGGGAGAGCAGGAAAACATGAATGGGCAAGACAGGACATGTATAAGCCTATTTTGGCCTGCTTAGGCCTACCATGACACTATGCACTTGTAAATGCAACAAGCCTTTCTATTCAATGTTATTCTTGCCATATAATTAGACATACTTAGAGTCTTCTTAATCTAATATTTCTGAGAGTTAGGTAAATAATTTATAGGATACTCTTCACAAATGGATACGATGTGAATTCAGCGCTAATCTGCTCCTCTGGAGGTACATAAAATTATCAAGCTTATACTAGAGCAAGCTAATTAGGAAGCAATCATCATCAACAACAGCTGTTCTTATCTTGCTGAAGGGCGGCGCTTCCCCTGCACCGTCGTCCACTCATCCATTTTCTCTCTCCAGCTTTCCATGAGACAAGCATCTCCAGAGCTGTTCCTGTGCAACCATTCCTGCCAGTCACATTAACTTTACCATCTCTGGTATCCAAACAGACAGTTTGCTTCAGCAGCAAGTTATTGCCTTTTCCTAAGGGTCTGAACACAACTCTGGGAAGTGTTGGAAAAGGAAATACAGGTTAAGAGTGTCCAAAGTGTGTTTTCCTCCATCACCCCAAAAATCACAAATGCAGAATTCGTATTGACTACAGGGCTTTTTACATTCATATTAATTGCAGTATTTCAACTGGGATGAAAACTATGCTAAATGCACGGGCAAACCCCAATTTATTTTTATAGCAGTACTGTTAAAAAGTAATGGCTAGACATGTTGCAGTCAGTCTTCTCATTGACCTTTGGGTCAATGGGCCCTTTTAACCCCATTATGGTAGTGCTTGGTGCTGGTCAGGAGACAGTGTCTGTCAGATTGTGCCTCAAAAATGGATATAGCAGCTCCACAAACTGAAGCATTCATGGACTCAGCAGATACCCATTTTTCTTATTACTCCTGTTATGTCACTTAATGAAAGAACAAGTTAGATGTTCTTTGTTGAAAACAACCTGCTCCTTCAGTGTTCCTGCTTCAGTGTCCATTAAGGTGCTTTCTGCTGATAGAATCTTTATGCTGTATAGGTGAGATGGAGAAGTAGGAATCAACTGTGAATGGTCTGTGGAGTTATAGAGAGTATGGGCAAAGAAGTTTTCAAGAACTTTGAACTACAGCTCCCTCATGTTCCCCTAGTAAATGGAAGAGCCTTACCAAAGAGCAGTGAAACTGTGTGGTGACGAGATGACATGTTGGCAATAAAGTTGAAGACCTATGCTGCCAGAGACAACTTTTGTCCTCAGGAATGAATGATTGAAATGTTATTAGAAGGACAGGAGATCTGTAAAAGTTACACTACTTTTCCATTTGCTTTCTGCTTTGTGTGAACATTTCATCAGAACAGGCTTCAGCCACCAAAGCTCTGACCCCAGAGAAGGCCAGACTCTCGCATGGAAGACTCCCCAGAGAGCTTTCTGTAGCCATCTATATTTCTTGCTGCTCTCTTCTCTCTGACACCAAACAAAAAGAACTGCAGAGAGGAAGGGAGGAGCTGTCATTTGAAATGCTTTGAGAGACCTTGTGGAAAGGTAAGCTTCTCCTTAGCAGATGATGTCTGTCACTCATGTATTTGGTCTTTCCCAGCAATACATGGCTGCCTAGCAAAGGAATGCTGCTGGAAGTGGACTGCTGTGAAGTTAGTAGGCTTCTGACAACATGAAGAAGTAGATCAATAAGCAGTGATGCAGGCAGAATGCAGACAAGTGTTCCTGGCCTCCTCCTGCCTTCCACCTGCTCCGACACAATGGGACTGCACCAGCTTCATCTTCCCTCTGCAGCACCTGACAGAAGTCAGGTTGAGAAGAGAGAGAGAGGTGTTCTACTGTTTTTAGCCTGATTTTCACACAGTGGCCTGCTGTCACCACATACAGAGCGAGAGGAGATTCAGCTCTCCCACAGACCCATGAGATATTAAGAGAGGAAATTTGGTTTAGGAAGAGGAAATATGGGTGTCAGAAGAGGAACTCAGGGTTGGCAAAGCCTGTGACATCTTTATAGATGGAACCCCTGCCAGATGTTAATTGTTTTCTGTGTAGTTTTCAATTGATCTGTAATTTGACTGTAGATTCCAGGCTTTTATAATAAATTGTATACAAAGCTAACCACTTAAAGAGATAATAAAGACTCAAAGGCAGACAGAGCCATAAATTTGGAGTTATCCAAGAGTAAGAGATGAGCTAGGGCCTCTTTTCCAGTATTTTTTTCTTGTCTGCTTCTTTTTGTTCTGTAGGTGGAGCATGTGGAAACCAGAGTCTCCGTGCTCTGCAGAGAAGTGATGTGTCCAGCCATGCTGCAGACACATTCCTTTTGGTGGGTGATGCCTCAGCATCCATTTAACCCAACAGAGTAAAATTCCCATTTGCTCTGCTGGTGCAGTAACCTTTTCACTGATCATATTTTCTTCTCTGCCTTTCCTCATTTATGCATCTCCACACTCACTGGTGTGTCTGTCCGTCTACTTGTTTTGGCATCTCCCTCTAACAGCTGTTGTCATCACTTGCCATCATAGAAGCCTGCTGGATGGTAATAACCTGCAGATGCTGGCTTTAGTGTGGTCTCTCACAGTTAATTTCAGTGCTTTTAAGACCGTGTACAAATATCTTCTTGAGCAGCTCCTGGAAAATAAGTGTCAAGTCTCCTGTGACAGAAATAAAGCTGCTTGGGTCACTTCAGGTCTTCTGCACCTTCTGCCCCTCTGAACAGGCCATGGAGATTTGGTCCCAGAAAATGATAATAAGGTCAGCGAGTGTATGATCATGATTTGTAGTATACAGTGCTAGTGCATGGGGTACATAGCACATGCTGGCCTTGACAGAATGACTTTTCCCCTTGAAAATAATGCTTTTTCTTACCAAAATGTTCTGAGAAAATCAATAGCCTCTGTTCAGATTCTTGCCGGAAAAACACATGGTATGAAGATTACGTGTTGCTCCACCTGTTGGTAGAGTCCCCATCCCTGAAGGTATTCAAGATTCATGTAGATGTATGTATTGGTTCTAGTTTAATCTTCCCAGAGACTCAAAATATAACCGGTACAATAATCAGAATTCGCCTTCGCCTCCCCCCCCCCCCCCACCCCTTGCCCACCTTTTGGAAAGAAAGGAATTAGATGTAGAGACAGAGTGGAAGGGGTAAAAAAACACTCAAAGGATAATCTTGGTTTGATTGGGAAGTAAAAAAAAAAAAACAAACTTTAACAATAAATAAAATAAAATAAAGTATTTAAGGTAGGGGAGTTACAAAAGGGAAGGGAAACAAGGTACACAAATATATATATACAACCAGATTGATGGCAATAGATGAAGGTAGATTCAGGAAGGGTTGTCCACCATGTGGTAGGGTGGCCACATGGTAAAAACAGGAACAGCAGGAACAAAGGTAGTGCTATCAAGCAGGCAGGGAAAAAAATAGAAAGAAATAGAAAGTTCCTCTCTTTTTAAAGGGGCCCTAGACAGGAAGTGGGAGTGGGCTAACTGCTACACATAGGGTCAGGTGGACCACCCCCAGGGAGGAGTCAGGAGGACCTGGGGTCAAATTCAGACCACTCCCCTCCCCCAGGAAGGTTAACCCTTTACAATGTACCAAGGGATGTGGTTTAGTCAAGAACTTGTCACAGAACCAAGGAATGTTAGGGGCTGGAAGGGACCTCCAGAGATCATGGAGTCCAACTTCCCTGTCCCAGGATCACCTAGGGCAGGCTGCACAACAACTCATCCAGGTGGGTTTTGAAAGTCTCCAGAGAAGGAATCTCCACAGTCTCTCTGGTTGTCAGTGTTAGGCTAATAACTGGACTCAATTATCTTAAAAGTCCTGTCCAGTCTAAGCAGTTTTGTGATTTTGTGAGTACTGAAGGGTGTGTGTAGGCCCATGGGACAAAATAATTTCTGTAAAATTTACCAATGAGAATACTGAACAGAAGTCACAATGGGAACACTGAGCTCAACTCCACTGCTGAACTCACCACTGGCACAAAAGCCTGAGCATCAGTTAGTGGGGACTGGTATTGTTCTGATGGCTTCAGCAAAGCTAAACTGATTTGCATCACCTGATTGCATGGCCCTTTCCCACTGGCTTTGTGAAGGCTGACAGTGCGATAATAAAATTTGCAAAATGCTGAGAACAGCCACTGCACAGTTGGACAGTTCAAAGTACTCTGCAGGAGGCAGAAAGCCCCTGCCATCCAGAAATGGTGGAAAGAAAGAGCATTTACTTCTTCTCATCCTTACCATACAGGGTCAAATCCATGTTATGAGCATCTGAGAGCGGCTGGTTTCTGCCCGTGCTGGCCTGTGATGCTGCGAGTGTACCCCTCTCCCCAGTGCTGTGCCTGTTCCTGCTGATTCTTTCATTCCTGGATGTCTCTATAAACCTAACAGATACAGTTCTGTGATACTGTGGTTTGCTGCCACAGGAACCAGTGTGTTTCAGTTCTTCTTGGAGTTCCTGCTTTGAAGGAGAGTCCAGGCCTGGTGACCACCTTTAGCAGTTCTTTGTAAAGTTCTGGTTAAGCGTTGCTTTTGTGTAACCCCCATGTTTCAAGCTTATGCTCCTGTGTGGCAGTGTGAGGCGCCGTATCAGCACACAGAAGCATGTCTGCATCTGAGTTTGCCACTGGACTTCAGTGTTGCACTTCATTTCTGTCTGACAAAGCACATGGCTGAATTTGCACATTTTTGGTAGTATACAAAGGAATTCCTTTTAGTGCTTTTGTGATTTGCGGTTGTGCTAGCCGAGGTCGTTGTGTGTTTGGCTGGCTGGCTGTAGTTGGCGATGTTCGGTTCTCCATCTGTGAACATGCCCATGTGCAACGTGCAACTGTGGTTGCCAAAGTATGTTAGAAGTATATGCGTGTGTTGCCTCAAATGTGTGCTCACAGGGTGTTTGCAACAGGCCCTGGGGATTTTACTGTCTTGTACACTGCCATCTCAGTGCTCTCTGTGTTTGTTATGTGTGCATGGCTTTCCTGCCCTGTGACTGTAGCAGTCTTTCAGAACAGGATGCCAGCCAACTGCTGGCTCATAATGTGGTGTGGACTACCTGTCACATGGGATTAGCTTCTCCGATGTAGTTTACTATGACAAGCTCTCCTTTTGGGTGCATAGATTTGGAGCTGAATGAATGCAAAGCAGCATCGTGCAAGGTGACAGGTGCTCTTTTTTCTGTCTACCTGGAGTTATGCCTATTACCCTGTGATGCTGAGTATGAAATCCTGAGTGAGACAGCCTTAAAAGAATTCTCTCTTCGATTACATAAAAAGTCATAGCATTAGACTTCCCACAGCACTATCAGCTCCCCTGCTGAAGGGGCAAGCAAGAAAGGTGAGCAGCAAGAACGGTGTTTAATGTCTGGCGGCACTGGTGGAATTTGGTGTAGGAGAGTGCTCAGGGCTGCGAGAGCCAAAGGCTCCAAAGCAAAGGGCATTGACAGAGCTAGTGGGGAGCCCATGGCTGGGAGAGCTGGAGAGGGTACAGAGGCTGCAGGGAAACACAGCTGTTGCGGAAAAGTGCCCTTTTAATTTATTCTGGTCTTTTTTAGTGGAGCAGTAAATCTTCCCATCTCAAAGAACAAAGCAGTGAGACTGGGCAAGCTCTCCAAGCACCAATGTGTGGGGATAAACCCCCTCTATTTCGCCTTCCCCCTTCCTTTGATGCCGTGCCACAACTGACCTATCTGTGATCCAGGAAATGGACCATTTTATGATCTAAGATAACCATTTCTGTAAAGACTGAAAGGCTCACAACCTGACAGCATTTAGAGATCTATTGGCTCTTCCCCTTTTGAACCACAGCACTGGCCCCCACCATTTGGCAATAATTCACTATGCCCATGTTTCTCTTCTCATTATTTGACCCACAGAAGCAGAAGGCAAGTAAGTAAGAATTGCTCAGAGGTAGACAGCAAGTTGCAGCTGAGTAATCTGTCTTACTTCTGGTTTGTCTGGGGTTTTTTACGTCTTTCTTCTCCTTCAGAGTACCTTGAACTTGTCAACATAGTGAGCCACTTTAGGCCTCTGTTTCTTCCAATAACAGCACCCATAGAGGGGACAGCCCTCCCTAGTGGGGAGTGATTGCACTGTGGAGAGGGATGGGTCACTAACCAAAGTGAAAAGGGATGACATGTTAGTGTGTTTTTACTTACCTCTGCCTCTGGTGGAAGTATCTGAAAGCAAAATTATCTCTCAAGGACATTTCTCCTCCTACTTTGGAATCACTCAGCCAGCTGGAGAGGAGCTTGAAATATATCCAGTTCAGCCAAGCCCTGTGATGGGACTTTTATTTCTGCTAATGAGACAAGTCACCGTGAAGTATCTGTTTGAGGAGTTTCAGCAGTGAGTCCCCTTCCCTGCGGTAGAGATGCCTCTTACTCTCTGATCAGCTCCTCTCCCAGAGAAACTGCACGGCCCATGCTGTCACTGGGCAACTTGCCCTTCCCCAGAATCTGCTCTACGCCCTGCTTTAATTAAACAGCCTAATCTTTAAGTGACCCTACACCGTGACGGCCGCTAAAGGACCTGCAGTGTCTGGACAAGCATAATTACTCACTTCAGATATACTGTGCTCTGCCATCCAAATCACAATGCCTTCATCCTACTTATTCACAGGTTCCAGTACCTTTTCTCCTGTGGTGCCAGGTCCAACCTCCTGCAAGTGAGACTTGCCCCAGGCACTCCTGCCTGGCTGTCATTTAAGCAGCTTTCTGCCTGCAGTCCTTTGTGCCACACTGATGACTGCTTCTTCTTTCTGCCTGCAGCAGCACCGAGTTCTCCAGTATGAGCCCACAGCTGGGGGGCAGATTTCAAATTATTCCTCTAGTTCAGTGGGATAGTTTGAAGCCCTGGAGAGCCTGTCTTTGACCCACAATCCATTGGTGGAAGATTAGTAACCCCACAACTTGAGGTGCTAAGTTTTTCGCAGGGCAGAAGGCAGAAGAAGGGGCTGTTATTGGGGTTTAACTCTTTGCCTGCCTTAATCTGGGAAGAGTGGCAGGTTCCATGTGTATAGGTTGAACTGCCGAGTGTGTGCCTGTAGCAATGCTAGTATATTACGCACAGTAGCTCAAGGGCGTTTCAAGGACTCACTCAAAACTGAGAGAAAGAGAAGGGCCTTACAGGTGGGAGGAGGAGGAGGAGGAGGAGCTGCCATCATACCCTTGCTGGAGATTCTCTGATCTTTGTCGAATTCCTTCTACTTCCCTTTTGTACAAGTTGGAACATGCAGGGAAGGGGAAAGAGCTGGCCTGGGTCTCTTTAATCAGGAGAGTTGGGAAGGCATAAATAAATAAATAAGCCTGCTCTCTCAATATTCTAGACTGAATCTCTATGAAGGGAGAATGAAAGGAGGAGAATGAGAAAAATCATACCATTTGTCCTGTGCAGCAAGAACCTGCCATTGCATCCAGGCTGCTAGGTGGTGGGTTTGCACATGAAACAGCCTTATTTACTCTCCCACGCTTTTCAGAAGTGTTTTCCTTGCACAGAGTTGAGGCATTTTTAAAAAAAAAAAAAAAAAAAAAAAAAGAGTTTGCTTCTCCGGAGTGCTCTGTAGATGGCATCGATGTGTCTTTTCTCCAGAAAAGGGACTGGCGATGAGCAAGTAGAGTACCATTGCCATCTGCTGGCAGAAGAGGAGGTTGTCTTTTGACGGATTTTTTTCCCTGGGTTTGTTTTGTTTTGTTTTGTTTTTTGTTTGGAGCTTTTTGTTTGATTTTTGTTTGTTGGGGCTTCTTTTTCCTTTTTTTTTTTTTTTTTTTTTTTTTTTTTTNGCTCTGGTACCCTTACAGGAAAGAAATTTTTTCCTTATGTTGAGGTAGAAGTTTCTACATTCCAGTTTGTGACCATTGACCCGCATCCTATCACTGGGGACCACTGAAANGAAAGCAGATGAAACACTGTGGTAGGTTCCAAGTCGGGTGTCCGAATGGTGTGGCGTGCGTAGTATGTGTGGTTTTCTAAACCGGGTGGAGGCCCCGGGGCGACCTTATCACTGTCTACAACTTACCTGAATGAAGGTTGTGGCAAGGTGGGGATTGGTCTCTTCTCTCAGGCAACCACTGACAGAATGAGGGAACACTGTCTCAAGCTGCACCAGTGGAGGTTTAGACTGGAAGAAATTCTTGGCAGAAAGAGTACTTGGCCATTGGAATGGGCTGCCCAGGGAGGTGGTGGAGTCGCTGTCTCTGAAGTGTTTAAAAAGAGACTGGATGTGGCACTTGATGCTATGGTTTAGTTGATTAGATAATGTTGGGTGAGAGTTTGGACTTGATCCTGAAGATCATTTCCAACCTGGTTGATTGATTTTGTGATAAAATCATAGAGTCATACCTCCAGAGATCATCAAGTCCAACTGCTTACCAAGGCAGGATCACCTAGGGCAGGTCACACAGGAACCCATCCAGACAGGTCTTGAAAACCTCTAGAGAAAACTCCACAGCTTCTCTGGGCAGCCTGTTCCAGTGCTCTGGTACCCTTACAGGAAAGAAATTTTTTCCTTATGTTGAGGTAGAAGTTTCTACATTCCAGTTTGTGACCATTGACCCGCATCCTATCACTGGGGACCACTGAAAAGACACTTGCTCCATCTTCTTGACACCCAAAATTCATATATATATGTGATCTCCTCTCAGTCTTCTCTTTTTCAGACTAAACTGCCCCAGGTCTCTCAACCTTTCCTTCAGGTATTCCAATTCCTTAATCATCCTTGTAGGCCTNCTGGGCCGAGTCCACAAAGGTGCTGTTTGCATCCCTTTGCCAGCAATCCGGGCCCATCTTTAACAAAGGCAATCTTTATCTTTGTTGATTACTTTATGGGAGGGGCAATCAGCCTCTCACAGCCTCCACTGAACACTCTCTAGTATATCTCTCTCTCTCTCTTGAACTGAGGAGCCCAGAACTGGGCACAATACTACAGATATTGTCTCACCATGGCAGAGTAGCTGACCACACTCTTCTTAATGCATCCCAGGATGCCATTTTCCTTCTTGGTCACAGGGGCACATAGCCATTCCATGGATAGCTTCTTGTCCACTAAGACTCTAAGGTCCTTCTCCATGGAATTGCTGTCCAGCATGCAGAAGTCTCTCTGCTTTGGATTCTTAATCAAGGGTAGGAATATAGCCCTGACCTGTCATTGGCATAGTTGTTCCTGTTCCACGGACTTCAAAAGGTCCTTCTCAGAGATCTCATAGACACTGTTGTGTCCTGGTGAGACAGAAGATGTAGTGCCATAATGCTCTGGGAAAATGAGCTTTGCAACATCACATAAAGTATTGCAGAAGGGACTGTGCTCCTCTCTGTGAAGAAGAGCTGAGGTTCTGTGCATTGTCAATTTCCCTCTGAAATTCTCACACACATCTCTGAATTTAAAGAGCTGAGCAAGCCTCATCCGCCAGACTCCCTGTGCATTCACAATGCTGGATTGAATATTTTCTCTACCCAGTGACAGAGTTAGTTGTCTTTGCTCTTGCAGAAGAGCAGTGCTGCTCTGCTGTCTCTGCAGTGTTCCCAGAAGAGTGATGACCATTCCTCACTGCACCAGCTGCAGAAGGTGAGGAAGGATCTGTCTCTAAGGGAACTGGAGTTGTTTAATCTGGAGAAAAGGTGATTGTGAGTAGAGCTTCTCACAAGTACCTGAAAGGAGATTGTAGTGAGGTGGGAGTCTGTCTCTTCTCCCTAGTAACAAGAGAAAGGAAGAAAGGAAATGGCCTTAAGTTGTACCAGGCAAGGTTTAGATTGGGTATTAGAAGTGACATCTTCACCGAAAGAGTTATCTAAGACTGAAACAGACTTCTCATGGAAGTGGTTGAACCCCCATCCCTGAAGGATTTTGAAAGATGCAAAGATGTGGTGCTAAGGAACATGGTTATCACCAGACTTGGTAGTTAGAGACTGGTTGAACTCGATGGTCCCAAAGATCCAGCTGAAATTATGCAATTATGTCTTGCTATTCTAATCCCAGAAAAAATAAGGCATAGTTGATGTCTTTTTTCATAATTTCCTGTCAGTCTTAGTCTTTATCGTCAAAGAGGAAATAGGTAGCGGAGCACCCAGCATGTCACTGCAATTCTTCTGTACAGTCAGGAGTGTAACTCTGAGCCCATTTTTTTTTAAGAGAATTGTTGCTCAAATAGTTCCACACATTAGTCAATGAAAGCTGAGAGCTACAGAATCTCTATCCCTTTTCTTAAAAGCTCTTTGCATTGACCATGGTTGATTATGATGGAGGTAGATCCTAGATGGGAAATAACTAGGGTCCATGAGGCATGTGGGGATACGTGTGGACTAGTTGTTTAGAGATTAAAAATAGTAATGGTGGAGAGGGAGGGATGAAATGACCACCAGATCACAGGATGTCAGGGGTTGGAAGGGACCCAAAGAGATCATCAAGTCCAACCCCCCTGCCAGAGCAAGATCATATAGTCTACCCCAGGTCACAGAGGAATGCATCCAGATGAGCTTTGAAAGTCTCCAGAGAAGGAGACTCCACAACCTCTCTGGGGAGCCTGTTCCAGTGCTCTGTGACCCTTACAGTAAAGATGTTCCCCCTTGTGTTGAGGTGAAGCCTACTGTGCTGCAGTTTCCATCCATTGCTCCTTGTGCTATCACAGGGAGCAAGTGAGCAGAGCCTGTCCCGCCTCTCCTGACACTCAGCCCTCAGATATTTATAAACGTTTACTAAATCCCCTCTCAGTCTTCTCTTCTCCAGACTATAAAGCCCCAGGTCCCTCAGCCTCTCCTCATCAGGCAGTGCTCCAGTCCCCTAATCATCCTCATAGTCCTCCGTTGGACTGTCTCAAGCAGATCCCTGTAAGGATTTTTTGCTTTCATGGAAAATTCTCTTTGTCACAACCACGTGTGAAAATGTGATGAAACTTTGTTAAGAAAACTTTCTCAGGTCCCAAAGGGAATTTCTGGTGTAGGGAAGGCAAGGAAACAGCAAGCTGAATGGTGTTCTGAGAACTAAAATCATCATCGGTATCTCTGCCCATTTTCTTATCTTTTTCACACTGCTTTGCTTTCTAATAACCTTTGCTTTATTTCACAACAGTCTCAAAACACATCCCAGAAACTCCCATCTTTTCCTGATACTGGTTTCTTACTTTCTGGCTGTTCCTAATCACCAACCAGCCAAAACTGTAAAACACCTACAATCTCCTTCCATATACACTTTCATCTGGTGAAAGCCATCCCTGCCTTCATAAGCCAGTGGGCAAATAGCAACCCAGCTGTACAATTTAGAATCATAGTATTGTTTTGGTTGGAAAAGACCTCTAAGATCTTTGAGTCTCACCAATAGCCCAACACCACTGTGGCACTTAAACCACCTCCTGAAGTGCCATGCCCACACATTTCTTGAACACTTCTAGATGCAGTGACTCCCTGGACAACCTATTTCAATTACTATTTTCTGAGACTGTTCTCACAGACTAAATGTGAGAGAGCAACTTGGGACAAATAGCTGTAAGCGAGGAGTTTCAGAGAGGTTGACTTAGAACAGGACCCAGCAGCATCAGAGAACATCCACACTCATCTGAACAGAGAAGGGCAGGGCAGCATGTGTGTTGAATGACATCTGGAACTGGTGGGTTACATCTGCAAGTACATGAGCCCCATAGGTTGTTTTATGAGATAGTGGGTTTTTTGTGAGAAAGTATCTCCTTTGCAGAGAAAGTCAAAGCCACCATTTTAGTAGCTTCTGGCACTGAGGAACTGCATCCTGCTCCTCATTCATTGTTTCTGCTGGACTCTGATCATCGTTAGTGCACCAGGGAGCTCTCCATCCACTGTGCTGCCCTCAGGCAGAGATGCTGTGCTGTGAGCACTGGCAGTGAAAGCCAGAGAGCAAGGATGTGGAAGTTGCTAAGAAAAGATGGAAAAGGGAGGATGAAAAGGGATGAGGCAGAACAGGTGGCTAGGATAGGGAAACGGAAGTCTTGTGATCTGGATGCCTTTTTCTTGCTTTGCATTTTATTTTGAATGTACTAGTTTCATAAGCAATCATAGACAGTCATATTCATTCAAATGGCTGTATTTTCTTTGTCCAGTACAGAGGATAAAACTCATGGGCTTCCAGTCTCGACAGTTTCACATTACAATGTAGAAAGCTGCAAAGCAGTTCCCAAATACCAGTTTGTTCTGTAAAGCCTTTTAAATGATCCACTCAAACGCAGACAACAGCAGCAGCATTTGAAGCTGTGTCAGTTGCCTGTGCTGCAGCCAACAGAGAGCAGCACAGTTGCACACATCCATGCCCCACCCACAGTCTAATCCAGAGCACAGTGCTTCCCTGTGGCTGCTTATCCACCTGGTACCAGTTTTCCTCACCATGCTTTTGCCAAAGTGAGGTCCAGGTGCTGCATACACCATCCCATCTGTGTCCGGGTGATGTGATGGCTCCAGCCATGGGCATCTCCCAGAGAGGAATCCTGCAAGGGCGGCAAACTGCCTTTTTGCTGTGGGAAGCACTGCTGCAAACAAGGGATTTCACTGCTTCAAGATCACTAAGCAATATTAAATAGGGGAGGTCTTTTTTTTTTTTTTTTTTTCTTGGCACAAAGTTGCTCATCTGGCAACTCAGTCTTGCTAGTGACTCAGGGAGTAGCCACTGAGGATACTGTTGTCTGCACTCTCTGAATAGACCTGTTTGAATGGTCCAAGAGATTTCCTTTCTACCATCAGGAAGCTGTGCAGCACAAGGATAAGTAGGATAAGCCTGAGCCTGCTTGCAATAGGAAGCAAGATTCCCAAGGCCCATAGCACCTTTTGAATGTAAACACAGAGGCATCTGTCCCACAGGATGGGTTGACAGGTTGTAAACATAGACCAGAATCGAAGTATCATCTGCACATTTCCTTCTAGGGGCGGCAGGGTGATGTGACCATGATGGGATAATGTCATGCCTTGCAGGTCCTTGATGGGGGAATATATCCCAAGTCTGGTAACACTAATGGGAGATTTTGAGGACACTGCAGTGTCCTTCCTTAAATGGGAAATGAGCCCAGGAGCTTTCTCTCATGGTGGTGATGTTGGTCCAGGGAGTATAGCAGCAGCGACAGATCATTGCCACCAATGCCAACTTAGGCTTTTACTAAGACTTGGGCAGGAAACAGTGATAATAAGCTTCAAAGCATTTTTGTTGGTTTGTTTTAAACAAACATTGCAGCAAACTCTCAAAATGTTTATCATCTCTGCTATTAGGGAGCTGAGCTAGGTAACACGAAGCTTGAGTTCATTGCTATGCTCTGCCATGTATCTTCCATCTGATACAAAGAAGTCTGTCTGGGTTTCCAGCCTGTTTGTGAAATGGAGGTGTCAGCACTTCCTTACCTCTTGAGAGTGTTTTGTGGATCAAAAGGTGGGAGGATGGGCGCTTGCAGACTAGAGTGACTGTAAGGTGGGCAATGACAAGGTAACAGCCTAAAAGGCTAGGTGAGAAGAGCCCTGGGCAGACAGCAGTATGCTCTTTCTCAAGCCTTCGTGGTAAGTGGAATCAGATCTCCTGGTTTGTGACCTGTTAGGTGATGTTAGAATTGCCATAGCAGGCTCTGGTTTTGAGAGAAAATAAGGGAAGGTAGCATCTATCTAGTCGAGGGGCACAATTGACTAAAGCCATGCTGGCACCTCTTCTGAAGAGGTTAGGATGAGCAGGGCCCACTTCCAAAATACCAGATCTTTCCTTATGACTGCAGACACAGCCTCGGTAGGCAAACAGACTGTGTCTCTCTGCTCACACACAAGCCACAGAGAATTAACCAGATGGTTTCACTTGAAAAAAAAAGCAAAAGCAAAAAGCCATCTGCTCTCCTGTCCTGGAGATCATGAACTTGACTTCTTGTCTATCAGCATAAATTGAAGCTTATGAAGTGCAAGCAATACATGTATGCACCCAGTTTAAAAATCATTGGGCCTGATGGAGGCCTGAGGACTGGAAACAACTCCATTACTTGAGTTTCCTGTTGCCAGACATTCCTAATGTGTTGTGGTAGTTCTTCCACTGTGAGACAAATGACAACCAAATGACAACCAAACAGCCATCAGCTGCAAATGGGTGCAGAGTGTGCTATGGTCACACCTTAAGTCCTTGTTTAACGGCAGAGGGAGTGCTCACATCGCTCTTGGAGTGGGACATGACTGCTGCTCTTTCCAAGCAGATAAAAGGAACAGAGAGACCTTCTTAGGGGATGAGTTAAATGCTCCTGGAAGCAGTAGTCCAGTCCTTGATCAGTTCCTGACATGCTCATGTATTAGACTGCCCTGACAGAGGAATGACATTGTCATGGCAAGCAAGGGGACAGCCTCTAAATGAAGATGAGACATTTGCTTACTTGATGTAGAGAGGACATTAGCTATCCACCATATATTGGAAATGTACCCAAGACAAAAAGATTGTGTTTAGGGCAACTCTATATAGGGAGCTTCTTAAGAGCCCAAATCCTCCCTTCAGCCAGCACTGGCTTGAATGCTGAATTTGATCCTGTTTTTGTTCTCCCCCTTTCAAGTTTAATCATAGAATCACCAAGGTTGGTGTGATGGTTTGGGAGTTCCCTGCCTCACACACACACACACACACTTTATAAAATCACCCAGACTAGACTCAGCCAGCTGAAGTAAAGGAATGAAGGTCTATTTACACCCTAGCACAATATACAAGCAGATATATATCTGCACAATATGCATGAATATTTACAGAAATATACAAGTTGAAGGTAATACAGAAACACAATACCCCTCCCAGAAATCAGAGTCCCCAGAAGGGGCTTCTGTGATGGTTTGGGAGTTCCCTGCCCCCCCACACTTGGTAAAATGACCCAGACTAGAACTCAGCCAGCTGGAAGTTAAGGAATGAAGCTCTCTTTACAGCTTAGCACAATATACAAGCATATATATACACTATATACAGGAATATTTACAGAATATACAAGTTAAAGGTNATCAAGCCAGCAGCTATAGAGAGTGAGACTCTCTGTGTTATCTATGTTTGTGTTCTTGTTCTTATACATCTCAGCAAGCCTATGAGTGAAATAGACATCACCATTGTTTTCTTTTCACAACCTATAATAAAATTTTCTCCATTAAAATATTCCAATTAGCCTCAAACCAGCACAGTTGGAAAATACTTCTAAGATCATGAAGTCTAGCTGTCACCCCAGCACCACCACGCACACTTAACCATGTACCAAAGTGCCATCTCTATAAATTAGTTCCTAACATCTCCAGGGGTGGTGACTCCACTACTTCCCTGGGCAGCCTGTTCCAATGCTTGATGAATCAATGCTCGATTTGTCTGTTTATCTCAGGAAAGAACTCCCCTGGCTGGAAAACATGGCAATTAATTCAACATTGCAGACTAATGTTTAGTTTACAATTATTAGCACGTAATTGTTGAGTTAGTTGTTTCCAGCATTCATGTATTGTTGTGAGGCTTGTAGTATTCACTGTGTTTCTGAAAGCCTTGTTGTTGAAGTCAAGATAATTTTTTGTTCCACTGAAGCAGCATGCTCCTGGCCCTTGTATTTTTGGAAAAGAGAACAGACCTAGAAGGTTGAAAAAACAGGGGGACTAATGAAAAGAACCCAAGATTTGTTATTGGAAAAAACCCAAAACCTTGTGATTTTTAGCTTTGAGGGCCTGACTCCTGACTTTTTTGTACTGCAGTATTGACAATGTGACACTGAGAAAACACATTGTGAATTAGGGTGGTTTCCTAGGAAGTTAAATGCTCTAGGAGTTGCTTTCATCCATTCAAGAATATGCAGACTTGCCACTGGTCCTGTATTCAAGAAAGATAGTTGTGAAATTTCAATTCACTGCTAACAAGTAAGTTGAGAATAAAAGATAATTTCTAAAGAAAAACAAAAAAAAAACCCCAAAACCGAAACAAAACAAAAAACAATCAAACACAAACCCTGCAACATCAAGATCCATCAAAACAAACCCTATTCAGCAAAAGCTTTAAAGTGCAGCGTACTTTTATGCAAAGAAATCATCCTGCTGACTTCAGTTGATTTTGCTGTGTTCATATTCAGATGATTCTGAAGAGAAAATAGGCTGGAGGAAATGAAACTGGGAGGCACTACTGGACAGTTCATGAATTGGAGGAGGTAGAATTAAGCTAATAAATGATTCATTCAGAATTGTTTACCCAGCTTTAGCTAGCATCAGGAGGGTAAGAATGCAAATGGGGCTGATTATCCAGATTCACTTTGTGTCAGCGAGTTGTTCTTGGCTCAGGAACTCTCCCTGCAAAGGGAAGGGTTGGACACTCTATCATTTGAGAACATTTATCACAAGACTAGACAAAAGTCTGAGAAGGCACTGCAGGAAATCCTCACAGTGGAGCCGAGGGCCAGATTCCCCAGGTGCTCCTTCCTTATCTGCCACAATGCTTTAGTGTTGGTAACCATGCAGATTACCAGCAGAATTGCCTGAATGAAATTGCACTGAGGGAACTCTCCCATAAGAGTTGAATGCAATAAGAGTTGCTAATAAAGGTACAGCAAAACACTTGTCAAATAGCTGTCTCTCTTAGCAGGAAAAAAAAATTAGCTAACCTAAACCTTTAAAAATACCCAGCTGATTCCCTGAAAAATCTTCACCCAGCTCGGCCTCAAATGAGGGTTTTGGAGCTGGATCCACCCACTAGTTCTAGTGACAAGCAGCAGGGAGCCCAAGGCAAACCCCACAGTGATGGTACCGCTCAAGACAGCTGAATTTGCCGTTCCTCAATGCCACTTACAAGCAGTCCACACCAAGCAGTATGGAGACACAGGAGAGCAAAAGACAAGCCCAGCTGTTAGTAAGCTATAGCAAACAAGGACTGCTAGTCAAATAGAGGGCAGAGTAGTATCTTTATGTTTGAGATACCTTTAATTAGTAGGTAGCTTCTCTTGAAAATTTATCTGACAATGATGTAAGGATGAAGCCTAGCATGGGTCAAAATTGTGAGTTGAGAGCATTCAGCAAGACTTGTAACAGCTTCTTGGGGATGCACTGGGGGAAAGGAGAAAACCTCCCACTTCTGTTTGAAATGATAATGAAGCTATTTTCAGAAGCCATTATATGACAAATTTGAGTGGGCCGGGGGAAACTTGGGCTCTCCACCACTGGGAGTTTAGAAGAATAGTTTGGACAAATGACTTTCAGGAGTGATTTTAATGTAGCTGATGCTTTTGGGGAGTAGGTGATTCAGCAGAGGTCTTCCACTTTGACTTCATATGATTAGTGGTGTACTTCGAGAGGCAAGGCTATGTAATACCCAAGATGTCATTGACTCTTGTGATTGCAAATGATCCAAAACTCTACTTTACAGGTGGCCCTTCACAGCATCGCTTTGGGATGTGGGAACTAATGATGTTGTAGGAGGAATGACAGCCACTCACTCATGAACCCTGCTGCCTTCAGCACCTTAAGTTGTCTTCGGAGGTCTCCCATCCAAGAATTTGAATTAATACTTCCCTGGAACAGGGAGAGAGAGAAGGAGATTTATGGTGGTTTGCAAGCCTGAGAGAGACACCATGACTAACAAGCTAATTAGCCCCTCAAAAGCTGGTAGACGAATGGAGAGGAAAAGAAGTCTATGTGGTACGTTTTATACATGGTGAGAAGGCAGTTTGCCTGCAGGGGCCAGCAGAGTTTGACAGAAGAGCGACTTTCTTCAGCGCATCTGCTTTCCTCTGACACACAGCCAGTCTTCTGCAGTGGCATAGAGCACCTTGCACCTCGCAGGGGCCACTGCAGTGGGGGCAGTCATGGTTTCGTTTTAAACAAGATGTCTGAGGTGCAGGTAAAGGACGACTTGGTGCCGGAGTCAGGGGGAAGCTGGTGGAGGAGGGAGAGCCAAGGAGCACTTTGTGCCCTACATTCCTCGGGGCTTCTGAGGTGCAGGTTTAGAGAGAGAAGGAGCAGCCCACCCCACCTCCATCTGTGTGAAATAGATGGAACATAAGAAATGTTTTAAATAATTGAATAATGAAATGAATATATTAATGTTCAGAGAGCAGGAGAGAGCTGCTGGGCTGGACTTATTCAGCCAAGCAGCCCCTGACAAGCCAGGCAAGCAGTAAGGTCGGCATTTATTCCTCTGGAGGAGATTAAAGGCAGGGTACTGTGTTCAGTAGCTCTCTATAGAGCTTCCCTTTCTTTCTCCCATTTCTTTATTCAATGATTCCAACTGCTTTTATTTCTTCAGGTGGTCTTCTCTGCCTTGCTGTCTTACTTTGCTGTCTCTAGATCTTTCTCCGCTGTTTTTCTTCTCTCCCATCATCATTCCCTTTTGCATCCTTATCTTCCCATGGTTTTATGCTGCTTGATACTTCAAAACACAGGCAGTCTTCTTGGAGAGCATATATCCATCTCCAAGGCATATATCGACCCTAATTCTGTAGCCACTTTATTTTTCAGAAGCATTTCATTGCAAGTGAGATTCATCTGCTCTCCAGATACTCCACCTCTCATTCAGGAAGCAAGTTATGTCTAGCACCAAATGCAATACATTCCTAGAAATACTTGAACAACTGACAGCTGAGGTTGGCAGTCTGAATCATCGATTTGCTTATGTAGGAACACAAATACAGAAGTGAGTTGGGTTTAGTAAATCAAGCAGTAAATGGCATAGGAATTGGTATTAAGAATGGTTGAATTATAATTCTAGTGAAAAATATGGAGTAATAGAGCTGGCCACAAACAACTGCTGCACACCACTTAGAATACCCAGTTCTACCAGTGCTGGTCCCACCTTGGAACCCCTCTGCTCTGATTTCTCCCAGCTTTGGACTCCCCCAAAATAGCTCTGTGGTGCCCCTCAGCTGGTTTGAGGCCCCCTGCCCTCTCTCTGCTATTGAAGGACTTAATTCCTTTTCACAGAGTCTGACAACGTCAACAATGCATGAAGCATTTGTCAAAATGATCATTCCATTCCAGAATATTACAGGAAAACCTGCTGATTCCCATCAGGTGTAACTTGAGTCATATTTCAGATTCTAAATCCAAAGTACTTAAGTAATCGCCCAACCATATATTGTTTGTAAATGTCAATTAAAATCATTCAATTAGTGGTTTTGCTGTGATTGAACTTTTTTTTTCCCTTTCCAGATCTTTCTGATTGAATTAATTGGGAAACAGAACCTTCAGAGATCTTGTAGCCCTGACTTTTGAAGTCAGTAGCATCCTGTCACCTAATAATCTAGGCAGGGAAGTTATGGTCTAACTGTTGTATTGAATGTGCACATTTGGGAGCTTTTTATTGAAAGACAGATTAAAATATGTTAGGGTAAGAATGAGTTCAGAAGAGTGTGAGAAGCAAGTGGTGAGCTTGGAGGAACTAGAACCTGGAGGGGCTGCTGGATACATTGGGACTTGATTTTCCTCCTAAGATTGTGAGAAGACTCCACAGGTCTGCATATGTGGAGCACCTTCTATAAAAAACACATAAAATACTTATCTAAAATATTTATATAAAAAGTACTTGTGGAAGAGGAACCTGTGGCAAGGATCATACCAGCAGCAGCTGGTGAAGAGAGGAGATGCTGGTGGAGAAAGACAAATGATTTCTGGGTGCAGCATACAGGGATGGGTAGGGAGGAAGAAAGCACAGGGAGTTTAAAAGTGGCAGCTCTCTCCTTCATCTGGCAAGTTATTTCTTATGCAGAGTGAGTGTAACCCTCCAATGTGTCTTCCAGTTAGTGACACCCAGGAAATGTTTTATGGATGAAGCTCCATCACCTGTTGGCATGAAGAGGAGAAGGCAGAGCCACCAGTGATGGATGATCACTTGGAAACTGCACTGTGTCCTCTGCACCCTCCGCCTCTCTCTCCATGCCTCTTTATCGTGCATCATTGCAGTAGCATCCACCTGCATCTGCCAGGAAGCTCCCAGTTCCCAGCTTCTTTCCCTCTTAGTTTCCAAGATGTTGTGCCATGCTTCCCTTTTTCTGAAACGGCATTTCTAAGCCAGTGATGTCACGACCTACATGGAGGAACGCTGTGTATTTCTAGAGGTGACGGTGAGAGAGAGAAAATTCTTCTCTGTGCACATTGTATAGCACATCTTGAATTTTAACTCTTGTTTACTCAGTGAGCATCCTGGTGTAAATGAGAGGGGTTTGCAGCATGGGGAAAAAGGAGCAGGATTTCGCAGCAGTTTTGTTTTGGGTTGCAGTGAGCATGGGCTGCCATTCTGAAACCATTGTGTGCCATATTTTTGTCGGGGATTTTTGCTTTCTTATCTTTCTTTTTTTTTATTTGTTTTTGTTTTCCAAATACCCTCATTCTCTACATTTCCTCTCTCAACTACAAAGTTTATACTACATCAGTTTATGGTCAGGAAAAAAAAAAAAGAAAAAAAAAAAAAGTAAGGAAAGACTGAGAGTTTTAGAAGTTCCTGCCTAATTTCCCTAATAGTATTTGTTTGTTGAGCATCCCCTAAATTCAACCATTTTTCACAATACCATTTAAAAAAAAAAAAAAAAAAGGCTAAATTTGGTAAACGTAGATAGAGCCCAGGTACTGGCCACCACTGGATCATCTAGTTCCAACCCCACCATGGGCAGGGACACCTCACACTAGATCAGGCTGTCTAGAGCCTCATCCAGCCTGGTCTTAAACACCTCCAGGGATGAGGTTTCCACCACCTCCCTAAGCAACTCGTTCCAGGGTCTGACCACCCTCA
>WBNM01025127.1:0-29721 GCA_013399055.1 Ramphastos sulfuratus
GGCGGGGCGGCCGGTGGCGCTCGCGCTGCGGCCCGGCTGCGGCAGCGGCGGTGCGAGGCCCGGCTCGGTTCCGCTCGGTTCCCTCGTGTCCGGTTTTATCCGGCCTAGCCCGGCCCTGCGCCTTGCCCTAGCGTTCCGCCATGGCGCTGCTGCGGGCGGCCGCGCTGCCCGCCGAGGGGTCTCCGGCCTGGCTGCCCACCCACGTCCAGGTGACGGTGGTGCGGGCCCGCGGGTTGCGGTGCAAGGGCGGCAGCAAGCCGGGCACGAGCGACGCTTACACCATCATCCAGCTGGGCCGCGAGAAGTACAGCACCTCGGTGGCCGAGAAGAGCACTGGCAACCCCGAGTGGCGGGAGGAGTGCGCCTTCGAGCTGCCCCCTGAGCTGGGCACGCCGGCGGGGCTGGCCCGCGGCAGCCTGGTGCTCACCGTCATGCACCGGGCCTTGGTGGGCATGGACCGCTTCCTGGGCCAGGCCCTGGTGCCCCTGGAGCCCGCCTTGCAGCAGGGCCGTGCGCCCGACGAGCGGTGAGTGGGTCCCGGCACCCGTGGGAGCAGAGCGGAGGGGGCCTCTCGGGTGGGCATTACCGGGTCCCTGTGTGCCCTAAGGGTGGGCGTTATGTCCCCAGGATGTGCTTCGCAGGGGTCCCTGCATGACACCCAGGACGAGTGTCACGGGGTCTCTGCGTGCCCCAGGATGGGTATCATAGGATCCTTGTGTGCCCCAGGATGGGTGAAACGGAGTCTCTGCGTGCCCCAGGATGGGTGTCACAAAGGCCCTGTGAGCCCCATCACGCTGGAGTCGTCACAGGATCCATGCATGCCCCAGGAAGGCTGTTGCAGGAGGTAGGGCATGGTGAGCTCCTAGGAAAGGGCTTTGGAGGATGTAGGGTGGCACAGGGGCCCTGCGTGCCCTCGTCATGGTGCCACTAGGGACAGGGAGTGATGTAGGCTGTGCATGTCCTAGGAAGGGCACTGCAGGAGGCAGGGTGTGGGTCTGTACGTGCCCCAGGAAGGGTGTTGAGGCATCACAGGCTCCATGGGTGCCCTGAGAAGGGTGTCACGGAGGATGGGGTGGCATGGGGGTCTATGTGTGACCCGGGAAGGGCATTGCCTAGATGCAGGGTGGCACAGGGCCTGTGGATCCTCTGTGAAGGGCATCACGGGAGGTAGGATGTCACATGTGCTCCGGGGAGGTGTACGGAGGACGGGGTCTCAGGGCCCCTCCATCCCACTTGGAATGGAGTACTGTGGGACAAGGCATCGCAGGATCCTACCTCTCCCTGAGCAGGGGTCCTAGGGGACAGGATGCCATGAGGTCCCTCTGCACCACAGGAGGGGCTTGCCAGGGTCTGTCACTTGTGGGAAGCAGTAGCACAGCTGCCCGTGCTGGTTTGTCCTTCCCAGTGGCTGCGGTGGCTCTGCAGCCCCAGCTGGCTCAGTGGGGCCGTCGCTGTGACCTGGTTTGTCATGCTGCTGCTGCAGGAGGGTCCCCCAGTTTGGGGCCTCCAGCACAGACCCCTGCCTGTGTGGGATTTGCTGTTCCTCCTCCTTCTCCTCCGGAGGCTTTCAAACAATAATAATGTTTTCTAGCCTTTGCCAAGCAGAGAAATGGAGGAATGTGGATGAAATTCTTTTAGGGGAGAAGTTGGAGCTTTGCTCCACGCAGACCTGGCTGGGTTGCTGCGTGTCCCCAGGATTGTCTCTGCTGCTCGCTGGCTTCCCCAGGAGCTCTGGCTTGCTGCCCGAAGCTGCAGGCTTGGAGGGGAGCCTCTTGCACCCTCCTACCCCAGGCAAAGCTGAGGAGGGGGGTGGGGGGAGGGCCGGGGCTTGGCAGGCGGCACAGCCTTGCTCCTGGAGAGCGGAATTAGCGTGAAAAGGGGTCGGAAAAACTTTTCCCGTGGAGAGAAGTGGCTCATTAGCATCTGCAGCCGGTGGAGGCTCCTGCTTTTCCCTAAAATGGGAGTGTGGGCACAGAGGAAAAGTGACTAACCCCGGGGCTGGTGTCTGAGTGTTTCCCCCCTGGCGTTTATTTTGCCTTTCTGAGTGCTGCCTGGAGCATGGGCGGTGTCTCAAGAGCTGCGCCTGAGTCCTGCGGACCTGATTCGAACCAGCAGCGAGCGCAGGCTTCGGAGGGGGGCAGCTGACCCGCGGGCTCCTGGGCCGGGCGGGAGGGAGGTGCTGGTTGGGCACGGGGGGTGTGAGGTGTCTTCCCCTCCTCTCTCTGAGCTGGCTACTGAGCTCTGCCCCGGGAGCTGGGCTGGGAGCCGTGTCTGGAGGAAAGCTATGCTCCCCTTGGAGCTGTGCAGAGCCTGCCACAGCCCCGTGAAGGTTTCAGGAGACTGAGCTCCTGGTCTTATATCAAAGGTCTCGGCGTCAGGGGTGGTTAATCCCATGGGTGTAACGTTCAGTGTGGTGACTGCCGGTCACCCTGGTGACATTGGTGCTGCAGCCCAGGGAGGGTATCTGGGCTGTGAGGGAGGAGACCCCCGGGATTTTGCTGTCTCCCTCCCTTCCTGTAGCTCTGCTTGCATAAGGAGAATTAACTTCCCCTCGCGCCGCTGATCTTTTTAAGGCTCTTTGTCTTTGCCTGCAGCCTCCCATGATGGAAATGAGCACAGAAACCACTATGGAAAGTTCTCCATCTGTGCCCAAGCATCTCTGTTCCCGTGAACCCCTGAACTGGAAGGTGTCTGGAGGGTGGGTGCCAGGTCTGTGGTGTGGAAGGGACTGCATTTGTTTTTGGAGAGGAGTCTCAAGTGCTGGAGCTTGTGCAGCTGGGTGGGAGAGGGGCTGGGAGGAGCCTTGGGGTTATGGCCTGCAAACCCCCTAAGCTTCCACCCAGCTTCAGATGTCTGGTTCAGCCCCCGTGCAGACAGCTTTCTTTAAGAGGAAATTTAGTCCTTGATTAAAAAAAAAAAAAACAGCAAAACAAGCACAAGCTCCCCCCTCTCTAGGACTGCACCCAGGCCTGTGCAGCAGAGATAACCACTGGCCCCAGAGTGAGGGATGTACAAGTCGAGTCTCTGCCATACACTGGGTTTTAGGATCTCATCTGTGGTCTTCACTCCTGGGCATAAAACTGCTGCCAGCTGGGATGGAACCCTGCTTGAAAAAAGGCCTTGATTGTCAGCATGTTGACCTTGCTCTCATTTTCCTGCTGATTTCTGTTGCACGGAAACTCTCCTGGTGATGATTTTTATCCTTGTTTGTGCTAGATGGAAAATGTTCCATCAAACTTGGACTCTTCTCTGGGAACCAGCCGTCAGCCAGCCTCTGGGTGTGTTTGTGAGCTGCCCTGTTGAGCTGGACATCTCAGTCACTCCCATGTTTTGCCCTGGAGAAAATCAGCTTTTGAGGTTGCACGAGAGCAGCCTGGGAGCTCTTGTAGCCTTTTTGGTCATCTCAAGGCCCAGGGCAGAGGAGCAGAGTAAGAGTGTCCGTCACCATGTCTCCCTTCCCAGTTGAACCATCTGCTGCTTTTATTTTCCACCTGTGCCTTTTGCTGCTCTGCTGAGCTCAATGTGCATCTGCTGGTGGGTCCATGAGTGCTGCCAGCTGGGCATAGGCATGCAGAGTTGTTCATCCCTCCAAAATGAGGGCTCAGCCCAGCAGAAGGCTTTTTCCATCAAGGCAGCTATGATGTCTGCTTCCCGACATCCAGGAAATGCCTCTGCAGCCCCCTGCAGGGCTCCTCCTGCTTCCCCACACTGTGGCAGCAAGCTGGGGAGTGTTGCCTCCACAGTCACCCCTGTCAGCAGAGCTTCTGGGGAGAGTTGGGAGTTCCTCCAGCTGCAGTGAGATTAGAGCTTGGATCTGACACCCATCAAGCTGTGTTTTCCCCTGGCCATTGTGGTAGCATCCCATGGGTGTGTGGTGTGATGGGGGCTTGGCTTTGAGGAGGATAAGAGATTGCACAGTTGCACCTGTGGGGTTGGAACTTGGACCTTGTTGCTTGGTGGCCCAAAAGGGCCTTGGTTTTGCTTTCTGAGCTGCAAGACCAATTACAAGGAAGGGTCACTCACAAGTTTCTTAGGCTGGACAAAGTAAAGCCCTAATTATGATTCCCTCCTTTATTCCACATCAAAATACCATTCTCATTTGCTTTCTTTCCCTAAGTCCCTCACAAATAGGAAGGTCAAAGCTGTGAGCCTTCCAGGCTGAAGGTCTGCTGGCCATGCTGACGCTGAGCCACTTGAGCTTGGTCCCTGGAGAGCAAAATATCAGGGCTTTGCAGCACTGGGATCCCATGGGAAAGGGGACAGAAAAGGTGGCAGAGGAATCTGATTCCTGGCTCTGGTGTTTTCCTGCAGTGACTTGCAGTTGTTTGTTGGCTGCTGCCTTGGCCGGAGAGCAACAGCAGTGAGTGGCCTTCGCGACAGGAACTTGCCTTGCGGAGCTGTTACTTGTGCAAAATTAGCCCAGCTCCAAAGTCCCCAAAGCTCTGCCTGCCACAGTTCCCTTTACTTGTTCCTGTTCCTCCCCAGCTGCGGAGGGGCTGGGACTGGTTGCCTGGAGGGGTCTGCAGCCCTTCACCCAGCCAGCCACAACATCTCTACCCTGTGCTGTGTCTAGCTGAAGTCCTTGAGGCCACTGGGGCTTCTCTCCTCCCTGTCTTGATGGAGCTTAGTTCTGGGACAAAGCCCTGGAAAAGGGACAGGGATTTCTTTGGTCTTAGGGGGAAGATGTCATGGAGCCAGACCAAGGTGGCAGGCAGAGCTGGTTGGAGGAGCTCATCAGCCCTGCTGCTGCCTGACCTGGCTTGACACAGGGAGGGAGAAGCAGCATGGCTTAGGGGAAGGAATTTGTTTTAGCTCTGGGATGACCAAGAACCCCTCTGGGAACTCACATCACTGCTGTCCACTCAGCAGCAAAACACTATTGGCACCTTGGAGGGGTGAGGAGCACACTCAGAGTGGTGGGGTCCATCCATTCCCCCATGGACTGCTGTTAGCCCACAGCTTTTTGTGGCCATCGCCCTCCCTTGTTAACTGACAGTGGTGGGAGATCAGCAGTGGAGCACAGGCTGTGGCCAGTGGCTCTTGCCTGTGGCTTCTCTCTCGGATGCAGTGGTTTGTGCTTGTTGCCATTCCCACCCTGGCCATGGCTCCTGGCTGCATCTCTTAGGGAGATCTTGGCTCCCAGGGTTGGAGCTCACTTTCTGCTCCCTATCAGGTGTGAGCTGAGGCCGGATGGCTCCAGCCATGTCCTCTGCTCAGCTGTCCCTAAGCCCAGGAGAGGAAGAGACCTTGCAGCAGGGCAGAGAGGAAGCAGCTGCTCCGTGATAGTTTTGGGATGGAAAGTTTTAATACGAGGGCAGACAGAACCTCCTTCCTCAGGGGCTGTGGTCAGAGGTGCCCAGCAAGGAGGTCGGTGAAGATCTCTGGGGAGGTTGAGAGCAGAAGCTGTGATGAAATCCTTGGTTTTGAGGCTATAAAAGCAACTCTAAGGGGTTGTTGTGTCTTGACCAAACCAGGAAACACCCTGCTGTGTTGAAACACTGCTAAGCAGGAGGTGGAGAAGGTCACTCCTGCCAAAAGCCAGGTTGAGATGCTCTCTGTGCTGCTGGAGGCAAGGCTGGGCAGGAGGCAGCCAGGCCTTGGGAGAGGGAACTTGGTGGGCAGCTTGTCCTGGGCAAGCTGAGAGCCCACAGTGGAAGCACTGAGGCTGAGATGTTGGTGACGCTACTTATGAAATGGCAGTGCTTAATTTTGCTCCTACCTGCCCAGTTAACTCCATTTTCACCCAGTGCCAGTGCTGGTTTAAGGGGTTTAGGGCCCTTGCTCTTTCCTCCTCTGGGAAGGTTTCCCTTCTGTTGTTTTTAAAAGGTACTTGATCCCGAATTCACGACTTTGGCATGTTGGGTTTGGACAGTCAGTGGCCGATGGTGCTGGCCTGTCATCCTCCATCATCTTAAAAGCCAAAAAGCTGCAGACTCAGCTTCTGTTTCACACTAATCTGCAGAGCCCTGACTGCCTCCAGCTGTCTTTTCCCTTAGCAGCTGTGGAAAAACCCGTGGCCAGCTCTGCAAATGCCTCAGACCTGCTGGTACAAAGCTCCAGATGCTGGTGGAGCTAGTGCTCGTGCGTGCTTCAGGAGCCTCATCACCTCCATTCGTCTTTCCAAGGTGACTCCCTCCCTTCCCTACACAGGCTGGCAAAATATTCGTTACCAATTCTTCCTCTGTGGTGACCAGAAAGGCAGGTTGGGCTCTGCTCTCCAGGCACCGTGTCATGGTGATGTGCAGGCTGCTGCATGGGGCTTTCCTGGCAGTTAGAGTCCAAACAAGACCCTGTTTCCTTTCCACCACGGAAGTGGCTTTTAAACTGTTGCTGCTGCCTCTCCTCTGGCCCCAGGCCTTGTTGGGACCTGCATTTGGCAAAGGTGTGCAGGTAACAGCTGTGGGAATTGGCTTTTGTCAGAAGGTTGGCCAGAGATATGGGGTTTGGGTTCCCCATCTCTGGAGCATCGTCCCACAGCTCTGTGTCCAGCATGAGGCTTACCTTTGGCAAGTGCGTGGGGGGTATAAAGGTGTCTGTAATTAGGACAACCTGCTGCTGGCCTTTAGATTCATTCCTTTTTCATTTCCTTTTTTCCCCTTCATGTGTGTGACTGATCCCTGAGAGCAGCTCACAGTGTCTGTTGATGTGATAAATGAGCAGTGGCATGGCACAGTGGCATGGCACCTTGGGACACGGTTTAGTGGCCATGGTGGTCTTAGGCTGACACTTGGACTTGATGATCTTAGAGGTCTTTTCCAGCTGACACAACTTTGTGATGTGCAGCCTGTTGCCAGAGCAGGTGTTGCTGGGATTTTAGGCTGTGTGAAGCCCCTGGGACTGGTTCCGCCTTTGGAGGACAGGTGCTGTGTTCCCAAGGCTCTCCTGATACCTCTGGGTGCCAGGGTCTCTGTGCCAGCCCTGCTGTGGTGCTCTTCCCATGTGAAAGTGGGAAAAAACGTTTCTCCTGCCCATCCTGGGCATGCAGACTTGTGTGCAGAGTAGCTCCCCAGGGGCAAGTGCACCAGCAGAACCTGTGCAGTGGCTCCTTGGTGCTTTGTAATTCTGCTGAGTCAGCTCAGGGCTTGGCTTTTAACTCTTCTTTGTGCCCTGGGCTCCTCCTGCCAAAGACAGTGCATCAGCAGCACTGCCTCCACTCCTGCCCTCGCACTGGGGCCTCAGCCCCTGCTTTTGCTGTGCTCAGGCAGCTCAGGTTATTTGGTGACCATGAACATGGTTTGTTGTCTTAGACTCCACTCGGAGGATGCAAAGCTTGGGAGCTCTGAAGCATAAGCAGAGAAATACAGCTGGAGAGGTCCCTTTCTGTCTCCTGCTATTACAATCTCCTCTTCATTCATAAATGTTTTATGCTCCATTTTATAGCTCCTTAAATCTTCCCTCCTCTTTGTACCTGCTCATCCTTCTCTAGAGAGGGAGAAGCCTCTCATCTTAGCCTCAGTTGATTTGTGAAGTTACCTGCCCATGCTGTCATTACAGCACTGTCCTGGTGCTCAATGTCTCTTCTCCATCCCTGGTGTCTGTCCTGCTCCCAAAACCATCCTCCTCCATGCCATCACACCCCCCAGTTTGCCTCTGCCAGCCAGCACAGAGGCCTTAGGGGCTTGCTGTGGCTGAGCAGCCATCCTCTGTCTCCTCTGGTACAGGGTGAAGAAAACAGCCTGTCCAGGGACTCCACAGGGCCACCCTGATTCTCCCATAGCCAAGGGGAGTGGAGGAGTGGGATTGCTCAGGACTTTGCTGGTACTGGACACAGGCAGGCCTGGTTTGTTTCTTGGTTTTCATTGTGCCTTGCAGCTTTTCAGGCTGTGCCCTGCCATCAAGACTCACTGGAGTGACATCTCTGCTCCCAGCTGTGTGATGAGCCCTTCAGAGGGCATGGGTGTGGTAAAGCAGGGATGGATTCTCTGTCCTGGGACAAACACGAGTCACTAGTGGGATTTTCTCTGTCGGGTTTCTGCTTGTGCTGTACTCCCACATCAGCTGTGGTAACACCATGCTCGTATCTCCATACTCCTGTCCCTCACCTCACGCTTGGCCATGTCAAAGCTGGAACCCATTAGAGGAGCAGAGTTGAGTTGCTTGGTTAGCAGTGAGCTGGGGGCGGTTGGTTTGCTCGAGTTTGTTTTCCAGCACTTCTCAGAGGAACGTGTGGGGAGCTGAACTTCTTCCCACCTTGAGCTGCCTCTTCCCCATGGCGGGGGAGCCAGCCTGTGTTTATTTTCCATCTGTGCTTGTAGCAGCTCACAGGGATCACCTTGCAAAAGAGGCCATCCAAAACCAACACGACGACGAACCCACGCCGCGGAAAGCTTCCCGGCAGCCGCAGGGGGAGCTGCCTCCAAAACATGAAGCCAGCCAAAAAGCAGAAACCTCCCAGGGCTGGGTTGTTCTCCACCCTCCGCTTCCCCTCTCTGCTAGGTGAGCTTCCTCCTGGCCCAGCGTGATGCGCATGTTTCCACAGCTCTCACTGCACCAAAACGCCTCTTTGCTGCCCATCCTGTGCCCCTGGAGGGGGGTTGTGCCAGGCAGAGCTGTGCCCCTTTTGTTAATGTTTGGTTTATCCTCTCTTTGCCTTTTCTTTCCTGCTGTGTCACTGTAGGGGCTCAGGTGGCCTTTGATTAACGACTTGGGGCTCTTGTAAGCCAGGCTGACCTCCTTGCAGGGATGAATCAGCAGTAAGCTCCAGCCTGGTGCAGTCAGGGACAGGCACTGGCTCCACGTTGGCCTGACCCTCGCTTTCTGCTGCAGCTCGGATGGCAGAGCTGTGTGGGGCAGGAGCATTTCTACGCAGTTTGAGGCAAACCTTGACCACCCTGACAGTGCTGAGTGATTTTTTGGAGAGGCATTTGGGAATCAGCTGATGACTGAAGCACTCAAGAAATGCTCCAGAGACGTTCAAGCTGTGCATCCTTCCCTGTCTGCATCCATAAACACTGTGAGCAGTAAAGGACTTAATCACCCACAGAAGCTCTTGAACTCACTGCTGGTAATGCACTGGGACCGGTCCAAGGGTGAAAATGGATCATTACTGAAGGTACCAGGGAGTGGTGGACAGGTCTGCTGGCGTGAGATGGGTCCAGCTGAGCTGGAGAGTGGATGGGGATCTCTTGGGGATCCCATGTGGGCTCATGGGAAAGCAGAGGTCCTTAGAGGGAGCCACGTTCTCCCTGTAAGTAGGGCAAGATAGTGCCCTGATTGTGGCATCTCTGAGAGCCATGTGGTGTGCACTGGCCTACTCATAGAATCAGACTGGTTCGGGTTGGAAGGGCCCTTTTAAAGGACATCTAGTCCAACGTCCTTGCAGTGGCCAGGAGCATCTGCAGTTAGGTCAGGTTGCTGACAGCCCCAGCCAACCTGCCTTGGAATGGTTCTGGGGTGGGACTTCTCTCCCTGCTCTGGGCACTCTACTGGCTGCATCTCATCGTGGTGCCACTGAGCTTTCTCCCCTGCACGGTGCTGCACCTGACTGTGCTAATCCCCCATCAGTGAAATGAGCTGATCAGTAGCTAGAGGGTGGGGGACAAGATTTTTTTTTTTCAGTGGTGCCCAGTGCCAGGACAAGGGACAATGGACACAAACTGGAACCGAGGAGGTCCCTTCTGAACACATGGGGAAACTTCTTTGCTGTGCAGGTGCCTGGAGCAGGCTGCCTGGAGAGGCTGTGGAGTCTCCTCCTCAGAGAGATTCCAAACCCTCCTGGGCAGGCTGCTGTGGGGGTTGGACTAGGTGATCTCCAGAGGTCTCTTCCAACCACCACCATGCTGGGATTTTGCGATTCTGCAGCTCGAGCAAATCCTTCCTGTCAGCATCTTCCACAGGGTTCTTTTCCCTCCTTAGCAAGCAGCTCCTCCGCTCTTGTTTCCATGCCAGGGTCTTGTTTCCTCTTGCTCAGCACTATCAGCTTTCCGGCACGGGATGCTGCTGGGGGGGGGCTGCAGACACAGCAGGGCCGTGTGTGCTGGGGGGGGCTGCAAACCCGGCAGGGCTGTGTGTTCTGCTCTTTGTGCCTCCCTTACTGCTCCAATTGATCCCGACAGCAGCACTTGTGACAATAGATGCTGGATGCTCTCTGCCTCGCAGAAAGCCTTTTGGCAGCCGTGCGGTGTGGCTCAGCCTTCTCCTCACCTCTCGGCGGTGAGTGGGAGGGGAACGGAGCCTTCTCACAGAAAGGGCTTCACCCAAAGTGTCTGGAGACAGCTCGGATGTGCTGATTAACCAGGGTGACCTACATGAGCTGCACAGCCGTGCCGGGGGCTGGGGAGCTCTCCGCCCTACATCAGTGCTCCCCAGCAGGGTTTCGATGGCACCGTGAGAGCTTGCAGATCCCTGGAGCACATCTCTCTGCCCAGGAGCCTCCTGAGAGCTTGCAGGGGCCTGCAGCTGCTTCCCCTTTTCGGAGCATTTCTGGGGAGTTTGCTGTTTGAGGTTTCCTCTTCTGCCCCTGTGTGCTGGGGCCATTTGCTGCTTCCTTCTCCCTGCAGAGATCCCTGGGCCCAGGGTGCCCACCTGTCCCTTCATTTGTGGTTGGCAGATCCTGGGCTGATGCTGGAAGAAGCCTTTTACTTTTGGGGATATGCATGCCCAGCATGATGTGCAGAGGTGCTGGATCCATGGCATGTGAGAGAGGAGGAAACTAGGAGGATTTAGTGGCCACAATTGCAGCTGGAGACTTTGAGCTGCCTGGAGCTGCATTCCCTGGTCGTGTTGTGCTGGAGATGGCTCTGAGCAAGCTTGGCTCTGTCTGTGGCTAGGGCTGAGGTGCTTCAGCAGGAGCATTGCAGTGCAGGTGGACTGCAGCTGATGGTGGAAAGGAGCAGTTCTGCACTAAGCAGAAGGATGTTGATGCGGGACCAGCAGGCTGGGAAGCAGTGGGTTTCGTCCCCTGCTCTGTGTTCAGGGGGAGGCCTGATTGCACTTGGTGGGAGCAAGGGAAGGAGTACAAACTTGGGCACCAACCACATCTTATCTAGGAGCAATCCTGCTGTGACCCCTCCAAACCTGTTGAACAACAGCACCCTGGGAGTAGGTGGCAAGATAGGGGTGACTTGTCCTGGATGTCCTGTGCAGTGAGGAGCTGGACCCAAGCTGGTGGCACCTTCCTCAAGAAAGGCCTCCAAAACACCTCCAAGAAGTGGGATCTTCTGGGTCTGGGGTGCTCATCATGCTGCTTCAGTCTCCCAGTGCTCCTTGGTGCCAGCACCTCTTCCACAGGCTGATTAATATAACCCAGTTAAATCGAGAGCAGCTGAGCTGAGCCTTGGCTGTGGAGCCCACAGCTGCTATTTCAGACCTGAGTAGAAGCTGGGTAGAAGCTGGTTTGTTTTTCCAGGCTAGTCTCATACAAAGAGTTTGTGTCACCTTCTGAGGCTTAGACTCACTTGGCCCCAGTCCAGAGACTACCTCTAGGGCAGCTTGTGGAAGAGACCTGGGCAACCAAGTGGTGCAGGGTGGGGTTAATAGTGAAAAGATGCTGCAGGAGGTCGTGTTTGGCTGGGCTGGGACTTGAAACCAACCCCAATCCTTCTCTCCTGCTGCTTCCCAGCTTCCCATTTGCACCTCCAGTTACCAGCACTGGGAACTGATTCATAAGAAAATGATCACTCAACATGGAACAACTTAACCACCCCAAACACTCAATTTGTGCCATGAACTTTGAGCTCAGCCTAAAAATAGCTCTGATTTCTTCTGTGAGGTGTAGTCCCAATTGCTTGCTAACTGCTGATTATGTCTTGGGAGCCCAGAATAGCTTAATCCAGTGCCAGCATAAGCAGAGGTTTTCCCTTGAATGTAACCTTTTGAAGCAGATCAGATTTAGGTGCCTTCTTCTAGAGGAGGCACCACGGAGCACCCAGATTTATTTTAATGACCACAGCGTTGCAAGCGATGGGTCAGGAGATGCTGGGAGCACATCCATGTGTGCTGAGCCAGCTGTAGGCTGTTCCATTTCCTCATCCTCAGAAGCTCCTGCCTTTCCTCATCTTAATCCACCCAAGTTTTCATTCTATTTTTTCCCCATGAGGTGAGGTAAGACATGAAAACTACTCTCAGGATTATTTTTTTTTCCCTGCGGAATGATTCAGTCCTCAAATCTTTCCTCTCCCAGCTGCTGCAGCCCTTCCTTCTTGAACTTCTTCCAGGTCTTGCATCAAACCAAACAACACAGAATGTGCTGTGTTCCATCAGCCTTTTCCCCACCTCTGCTGACTGCTGCTCCCCTAGTTGCTCCCTGGCAGAGGATCAGCCGTTTGGGTGCCTCTGGTGCTGCTGGCTTCCCGGGAGGGGTTAACACTGCCTTTTCCATGTTGTTTTTTCTGCATGCTTGGACATTCTCAACTTTGAAGCCTAGGGAGTGAATGTTTTGCAGTGGGGATCGTACAGGGGTGGGAACAAGCAAGTGGCAAGAGTGGGAATGGGTTCACTGGGGACCAAACCCCAGGGTCTGCTCAGTGCTGTCTCTCCTGTGTTTTGGTGGCACCTGAATGGCGTGTTGAAGGGTTGTGCACTCCTGTCCTTCATCCAGGAGTTCCAGCAGGCAGTTAGGGGGTCAGCGCCCCCTTCCCAAGGTGTGGTGTAGGCTTCCCAAGTGTTTCAGCTCCTTTTGTCTGAGCTGCATCCTCCCATTCTCTGTGTGCTCTTGTGGCCCAGAAAGCCAATGGGCCTTGGTGCATTAAGAGAACTGTGGCCAGTAGGGCAAGAGAGGTTCTCTTCCTCCTTTGCTCTGCTCTAGTGAGGCTACAGCTGGAGTGCTGGGTCCAGGTCTAGGATCCCAGGTTCAAGAGAGACAGGAAACTACTGGAGAGAGCCCAGTGGAGGCTGTGCCCCAATCATCCAGTTGCAGCTGCCCTGGGAAGTGGTGCCTGGAAGTGGGGCAGAAAGAGCAGGCATCTGATGGGAGCTGGAGAGGGACAGTGGTGATAGAGCAAGGGACAGTGGTTTGGAACTAGATCAGGGTGGATTTAGGTTGGACACTAGGGAGAAGCTCTTTGCTATGAGAGTGGTGAGACACTGGAACACGTTGCCCAGAGGAGTTATGGATACCTCATCCCTGGAGGCGTTCAAGGCCAGGCCGAATGAGGCTTTGAGCAACCTGTGACCCTGCCCAGGGCAAGGGGGGTTGGAACTAGATAATCTCTAAGGTTCCTTCCGACTCAAGCCGTTCTACGAATTCTGGGGTGCTTGTGCTGGAAGCATCCTGCCTGAGGTCTTCCTGGCTTGCAGCTCTCGGAAATGACAGGAGGGCCTTTTGTTTTCTTTTGTCTCTGGCTCCAGGTGGCACAAGCTACACTCCAAGGCTGGGAAGAAGGAGAAGGAGCGTGGTGAGATCCTGGTGAGCATGCAGTTCACACGCAACAACCTCACGGCCAGCATGTTCGATCTGTCCATGAAGGACAAGCCGCGGTCCCCCTTCGGCAAGCTGAAGGACAAGGTGAAAGGCAAGAAGAAGTACGACTTGGAGTCGGCCTCTGCCATCATCCCCAGCAGCATGGGCGCCCTCGATGTGGAGGATGACTTCGACATGGGGGGCAAGAAGTCCAGAGTCAAGGGCTTCTTCCTGAAGAACAAGCTGCGCAAGTCATCGCTGACCCAGTCCAACACCTCACTGGGCTCCGACAGCACCATCTCCTGTGCCAGCCTGGGCCCGGCTGCCAACGCTCCTGAGGTGACCAAGTCCCCCAGCAGACACAGCAGCCTGTCCACGGAGCGCTCTGGTAAGAGGATAACAGTTTTAATCCCCCCTCCTTGGGCTGTTTTCCCTTCTTTTCTGTGTGAGGGACTGTTGAGACTCTTGCAGATCTGTTAACTAATTGCTTACCTCAGCAGCAGTGTCCTGCACGAGCCCTCCGAGGCCTTCTGCATGCCAGCAGTGACATGCTTGTAAGAACCTGCTAGGTGATCAGAGGGCTGGAGCACATCCCCTGTGGGGGCAGGCTACAGGAGTTGGAGCTTTTCAGCCTGGGAAGAGAAGGCTCTGGGGAGAGCTTAGAACAGCCTTCCAGTACCTGAAGGCACTACAGAAAAGCTAGAGAGGGACTTCTACAAGGGCTTGTAGTGATAGGATGAGGGGGAATAGACTGAAGCTTGAGGAAGGCAGATTGAGACTGGAGATCAGAAAGAAATTCTTTCCAGTGAGGGAGGGGAGACACTGGCACAGGTTGCCCAGGGAGGCTGTGGATGCCCCCTCCCTGGAGTTGTGTGAGGCCAGGATGGATGAGGCTTGGAGCAACCTGGGCTGGTGGGAGGTGTCCCTGTTCACAGCAGGGGATTAGAAGTTGGTATCTTGAAGGTCCCTTCCAACCCAAACCATTCTGTGCACTCAGAGATGTCTCAGATTTTGCTTTCAGAGTTGAGCCTGTGCATGAGCAGCCTTACTGGTGCTGCAGGGAGCACACATCAGCCTACCACGGGGGTTCTTTAGGGCTCTCTCTTCTCTGCTCCCTCCAAGCAGGTGGCTCAGGCTGCTGGGGCTGAGGGAGAGGCTGGGTGAAGCAGAGCACGGTGCTGCTGCACTGTCTGAGGAGACGCCTCTGGCTGGGAGGTGAAACCCAAGCAGGGACCAGTGGCTGCTGATTAAAACAATCCGAGCTGCTGGCACCCTGGGAGCGGCGATTTGCAAACAAAAAAGGCCCTTGTAGGGAATTAATTCCTGGCTGTCTCTTGAAAACAAAATATATAATTAACTCGTTTAATTGGCTGGAGACAGCAAAGGCCCTGTTGGGTGGCAGTCCCTGGTGCCTCTCATCATGCTGCCGAAGCTGCCTTTTGGTTTCTGCTGGATGATGTTCTCCTGTGTGCCTGGAGAGTGAGTGGCCTGGCC
This sequence comes from Ramphastos sulfuratus, assembly GCA_013399055.1. Taxonomy (NCBI): domain Eukaryota; kingdom Metazoa; phylum Chordata; class Aves; order Piciformes; family Ramphastidae; genus Ramphastos; species Ramphastos sulfuratus. Next base: position 14,834 of record WBNM01025127.1, read on the forward strand.
TCATCATCCTCATGTTGTGGTGAAGGAGACAACATCTCCAGCTAGGAGAGGAGAACAGCTGCCTGTCAGCTGCAATCCAGGGAGCTCTTCTCCCTAGGTTCTCCAAAGAACCCCCAAAATCATTAACAACAGCCCCAAGGGCAGGCAGAGCTGGGGAGATGAAGGTGCTGGACCCTCCGGCTTATGTCACATGAAGCAGCAGCCAGGCCTAGCCTCTTTGTCAATGCAAACTCTTACATCTCACAGAGGTGCAAACCCTTTTAAGTAGCTTCTGGGTGGTTTCTTGCATATATTATCTGTCTCAGATCCTCTCAGACAAGGGTTTGTCATCTGACAGAGGCTCCTCTCCAAGTCTTGCAGTGGGAGGTGATGCACATGGGGACGGGATTGTGTAGCCTGTATAGCCACATACTTTGTAGCCCTGCTTTGCATTGCCAGTCACTGAATTACAATCCACAGAGCCCGGGAGGGAGAAAGCCCAGGAAGAAGACAGACTGTGTGCTTTCACACATCTCTGGGGTGCTTGCAAGTGGAACATAACAATGGGAGAGGGAGATGCTGAGGGGAGATTTGCCTGTTCCCTCCAGCTCCCTGAAAAGAGGTTGGGGCGAGGTGGGTGTTGGTCTCTTCTCCCAAGGAACAAATGACAGGACAAGAGGAAGTGGCCTCAGGTTGTGCCGGGGGAGGCTTAGGTTGGTCATTAGGAACAGTTTCTGCATGAAAAGGTTGCCAAGCTGTGGACCAGGCTGCCCAGGGCAGTGGTGGAGTCTCCCTTGCTGGAGGGGTTTCAAAGACATGTAGATGTGGTACTGAGGGACGTGGTTTAGTGGTGAACTTGGCAGTACTGCATTAATGGCTGGACTGGATGATCTTAAAGGTCTCTTCCAACCTCAGTGATTCTCTATGTTGGTGGTACCTGAAATGGCCTCACCCCTGGTTTGTGTTTCCTGCCCCCCCAGTGAAGGACTTCTTGCCGTCTCCAAAGCTGACCCACAAGAGAGCCTTCAGTGACGATGTCTCCCAAGTCAGCCCAGCGCTGGAGCCCAAAGCAATCCAAAGCCTGAAGCCAAAGAACGATCCTGTGTCCCGCTCCTCCCTCTGCATCAACGGCAGCCACGTTTACGGCGAGGAGCCCGCACCAAAGAGCCCTGTGGCTGTGCCACCCAGCTCTGCACCGCTCCCCGTGCCCAGCGGCCCCAGGCAGCAGGAGGAGAGCTTTGGCTTTGCCCCCCTCCATCCCGATTCCCACGAGGTGCCTTGGGGGATCAGCAGCTTTGAGAGGACACAGCAGAATGAGCCCAGGTTCATCCCATCTCCTCCCAGCTTAGCCTTGCAAGAAGAGCTCAAGGTCTCCACCAAAGCTGTCACGCTCAGTAACCATCTGGGCAGAGCCAGGCTGGAAGAAAGCAGTCGCTTGGAGAGCAAGCCCACCTGGGCTGCCACACCCATGGTCGTCTCCACAGACACAATGAAGGACAAACAACCTGAGGAAATGAGGAAGGAAGACAAGAAAGCAAAGAGTGGCCTCTTCCACCACGGGAGCAGCAAGAGTGATGCAGGGAGCAAAGGCCAGGGGGAGAAGGTGGGACCCTCCCATGGCTCGGCCATCCATGCTGCAGCAGGAGGAGATGAAAAGAACAGACCCAGCAGCTGGTTCAGTTCAAAGGAGCCCAAGGAGTCCCCTCAGAAACCCAGGTCAGTGAGCCATGCGTGGTGACATCTCCAGGCTGTGAAGGAGCTGCCCCAGGCTCCTGTCTTCAGGGGCTGCACTGAGCGAAGCTCTGCAGCATCAGCAGGGGACTGGTCCCCACTGTTCAGACAAGACAGTAGTGGGGAAGGTGCTTTCTTGGCCTCATATGTCTTAAAGGGAAGGGTGATTTTTTCCTGGCTTCTACCACAAGCCAACTCCATGTACCCTGCCAGGCTGTTTCCTGGTTGGGCAGGGAGGGATCCCATTCATGGAGAGGGAGATGTTTCCCTCCTCAGAGGCTTGGCGTGGTCTTACTGAGTGCTTCTGGGGCCCTGAAGTCAGGGATTGTTATCCCTTACTGAGCTAAAGATGCTGCCCTGGCGGTCAGTGCAGGACGTGGGGCATTGTGACATAGAACCAGATTGGGTTTTATTAACCTCCCACCCCCTCTACGTTGCTGCTCTGGCCTGGGGGATGCAGGGCTTTGGTCATCTGAGATATTATTCGTATTTCAGAAGTAACTAATCCCAGCCCTGCTCTTTCCCCTTCCCATCCCAGCTCAGCCTTCCCCTCTCCTGATTATGAATCTGTAATTGTTCTCGCTTTGATGATTCACCTCTCCAAACCCTCAGCACTGTTTGTAGCACACAGAATGTGATGTTGGTACCATTTCTGTCCAGGCTTTATTGTGACAGTGTGTGACCATCCCCATAGCCCCAGGCAGCTGAGCTGGGGTCCAGAGGTCAATCAAGAGGGAGAAAATGGAGTTAAAAGCAGATGGAGAAAAGAGCTAACACTTGAGAGCTGGTTGAGTCTGCAGAGTTGATTTATTATCTAATCTGGGCTGACTTTAACCTAATTTTTTAAGCAGATGGATTTGAATTTAGTCTAAACCTCTTCTAATGAGGAGAGCCCTCATGGTTTATTCAGCCTAACCAGATTCCCACACGAGTTAAACTGGTTTTAAAGTGCTGCTCAACTGGAAGTGAGTGGGTCAGCACATTGTTCTGTGTGGCTTTAGAGCAGGAGCAGCCCCAGAAGTCCTCCTCTCCTCAGTACATGAGAAGATTGTTTTTGAGTGTTGTGATGATAGACCTACTGTTTGATCCAGGTCCTAGAATGGAAAAGATTCCATGGGAGAAATAACCCCCTGAGAAATCCTGCATTCGGGCAGCGACTCCACAAGCTGAGCCTGCAGCAGCTGTGGGATGGGATGGGATGGGAGAGGCCATCTTCCTTGGGAGCCTTTTCCTTTTCAAGCAGGGGAGAGGCCTGTGGGTTTTTTCTCCAGCTTTGCAGCTCTAGGAGGGAGGCAGAGGCAGGCTGTGAGAGCTGTGACTCCTGATGGATGCTCCTGTCCTCAAGGCAGGGATGTCCCATCCAGCTGTATCCCCCAGCCCAGCAGATCAGCCCCTGAGTGAAGATGCCTTAAACACTGCTGGTTTCCAGCAGCCCTCTGGCAGCTGTTGGACCCATTCCTGCCTTAATCCTTTCCCAGGAGGTTTTCACTCTGTGGTTTTTTAATCTGCCTCAGTGCTCACAGTTTTAATTCCAAGTTGAGCTTTGCTTTGAGTGGGTTTGCTGTAGCACACCAAGGGCCCTGTCTGCAGATGGCTGTCTTGTGAGGAGAAACTTGGATGAACCGTGTGGCAGCAGCTCCTCCAGCTGGGATTTCCTCTCCCCAAAATAGGAATTGCTTTGAAGAAGCACAGCCTGAGGGGAACAAACTCATCAGGGGCAATGTTGGGGCATTTTTAAGCATCTGAATGGGCTTTAATTGCAGTTTGCAAGTTGAAAATGGGAAGGAACAAGCTTAACTGTAGGAAAGGAGAGTGAAGGTAGACCTCAGGAGAAGTCTGTAATAGAGGATGGTGGAGCGCTAGAACTGCCTGGCTGGCAGGGGCAACCAGGGCAGTCTGGGGCTTTGGGGACTGGGGTAGGCGAGCATCTTTGTGGAACGTTACAAGAAGCATTTGTCCTGGCATATGGCCCAGGCTGGATGGTGAGAGGTGGAGTCTTACCTGATGCAGAAATGCCCTTGCCACCATCACAGGGACATGGACTGACTCTAGTCTGGCTTTCCTGGTTCTTCTGGTGCTGAAACACTGCCCCAGGTTGCTCAGAGAGGTGGTAGATGTCCTGTTCCTGGAACCATTCCAGGACAGGTTGGATAGAGTTCTGAACAACCTGCTCTAGTCACAGATGTCCCTGCTGACTGCAGGAGGGTTGGGCTGGATGAGCTTTGTAGTTCCCTTCCAACCCAAACCATTCTGTGATTCATTGTTTCTGGCCATTAATTACCACACCATGACTTCAATAATGCACAACTTTTACCTTTCTGATTTTGTTCTCCTCCTTTACACTCAATGACCTTGTGGACCATGCCACTGCTTCAAGTCAAAGCTGCAGAAGGGCATTTTAGGTCTTGATGGTGTCAGGTTGACCACACACTGCTGCCATCTCTGTCATGATCATCAGATGGTCTCTCCAGCATGGGACTGGAGTTAGTGTTTATCTGTGGCTGTTATGTGGATGTCTGTCTGTGTCTGGAGGAGCTCTTCAGTTACCTTGTAACTTGTAGAGCTGCAGCTGGATTAACCTTTGCTTTGTAGAGCAAACCAGCCCCAGAATCAAGCTTTGATATATCTGCAGGAAGGACTTTTTCCTTTCCCCTCTCCCATTATGGAAACGTCAGCTTTGCAGCTCCTGTCAGCTGAGCAAGCAGCAGCATCTCACAGTTTTTTGTCTTTTTTTCCTCACTCTGGGTAGGTCAAGTTTCACATGGGGAGAGAGCATAGAAAGACCAAAACTCTCAACCTGTCAGTAGTTAAAAGGGCTCTAATTAGAAAGGTGCTTCCCAGTTCAGGTTTAATTAGCCTGCAGCTAAGAGCAGGTCGGCACAGCTGCTTGTTAAGCACTGGCCCTTGCAGAACCACACCCATTCTGCAATGAGGAAGCTGCTGCCTTTGGGCTGCTTCTCATTTCAGTGCCACCAGAAGCTTTGCCGCTCTGTTCTGGGTGGCTTTTGCTGAGCCATCAGCGAGTGCGTGTGAGCTGTGAACCCATCCACACTCCCACCTGGGCATTGCTGCCTTCAGCCCTTGCCTACACACACTTCTTCACTGATTCTTGATGGAGAAGCAGGTCCCTAAGGCTGTTTTCAGCCTTGGTTTTGCTAATTCACGGCAGCTTAGCAGGCTTTGATACTGGCTGGAATGGGAGCAGTGGGAAGATAGTGTTTGCCCTTTGGAGACCTGGATAAAAGACTGTTTGGGGTTTGTTGTTTTTCAGGTTGTGTGGTCAAGGGCTGTATGCAAGGAAGAAGCTCAGCAGGTTTATTTGAGGCAAGGTCTGGAGCTCAAACAATTGGTTTAACTCTTTTCAGGGTTTCCTACAATGTTATCAGAGCTCCACAGGTCCTGCTTCCTGCAGTGTGAATTGGGATGATAAAATGAGGCTACATCTCCTGCTTGGCTAGGAAAAAAAGGAGAAACTGCCTTCTCTCTTGTAAAAATAATTCAATTAGTGCCATTTGCAGCTCCAAACCTCTGCCCTCTGTTGCTGCTTTCATGGCAGGAAAATGTCTTTGAGGTCTCTTCCAACCTTGCTATACTGTGATGCTGTGATACTGTGATCGCTCCCCACCTTAGTTGTCACTCCTCTTTCCACAGTCCGTAGCCTTATATCCAGCAGTGAGGCTAACTACTGACCTGAATCCCTCACTATTCATCACATACTCTTAAAAGTGCATTTCCTAAATGCTGGAAATGGGGAAAGAAGGGTTTGAATGACTGGAGCAGTGTCCTTGGCCAGGCTGGCGGTGAGGAGTGGACCAGGTGAGCTTGTTGGTGGGGACTGAAGAGCGATGTGTGTGACATCCCCCTCCAAGCCACCATTAACAGGGGGTTCCAGAGCAGAAGCTGGGAGGCTGCAGAGCCTGCTGAAGAGAAGCAGCATGACGTGAGGACCAGGGTGTGTGAATGAGTTCATCATGGAGCCAACAGCGCCACAGCTCTGGCACAGGTCTTGCTTCCATGTGAGCTGCAGAGCTGCAGTTGCAGGGTAAAAATGATCAGGGGTGGAGCTGGACATTCTCCCTCTGGCAGGAGGGGTGCAGGGAGCCTGCAGGGGTGATAAATGGCTCTTAACATGCCTCTGCCTTCCTTTTGCTTCCTGAGCCTGCATTTCCCAGGGATGGACATGAAGCAAGATGGTAAAATGGATCCTGAACTGGCACCAGGTCAGTCCTGGAGAGACATCTGTCCAGGTAGAGCACAGTCCTGCTCCCACCTCTTAAAAGTGGGTACTGGGGTTGGCACTTTATATCTCCATGGGCTCCTGGTGCCCAGATCCTTTCTCTGCTGCTTCTTGATTTATTCCTGCAGTTTTAGGGTAATTGCCTATAAAGCAGGAGTTGTCTGTGGGATGATGGCAGGTGAGGCCCAAGGGGAAAGCCAAGCAGCTGTTGCACAGATAGCTCAGCCCCAAACAGCTATTTCAGAGCAGTGTTTGCACAGTATTTTCTGACTGCTTCCCACTCACCTTCCCACCCTCTACAAAAATGTCCTGGGCTGCTGTACCCATCTGTGCACAAATCCTGCTGTCCCAGCCTTGCTCACACAAGTGGGAGGAAATTCCTGAACCCTGCCAGGCTTTGAAGCCACTGCTGAGGTCTCCAGCACCCCCAGTCCTGCTGGTTTTCCACCCTCCCTGGCTGTGTGCTTGCCTGCAGGTAAATGGTGCAAGAAGCAGCTTGAGAGTGGTGGGGTCACAGCACTCCCCTGGATCCAGCCCTCCTAGGAGGGATTTTCTATTTGAGCTTCAGCAGAGCTCTTAACCTTGGCACCTCCTGGCCGGATTTGAGCCCTGCCCTCTCCAAACGCCTGCTTTTTCAGCTCCTGAGCTGTTTATCTCTAGAGTGCAGAGCTCCCCACCCTCCTGCAGATGGGCTGTGCTGGCTGGGGCTGGTGCTCTGTGACTGCAGAGCGGGGGCAGCTGCCTTCAGCCTGAAATTCAGGCTGTGATCCATAGGGAAAAAAAGTCTCCCTGCACTGAACAAGCTGTTTTTATTGGAGAGCTTTTCCATCAGGGGGTTGCTCAGCAATATTTTCCTGTCTTTTTTTTTTTTTTTTTCCCCTTCTCTACTGAGGAGAGGCTAAAGCATGTCTGTGAAGAGCTGCCAAACAAATAAATGAGGGCAGGAAGGTACCCGCTATTTATTTTGGCTGGCAGAGCTGTGTGCTGGAGTATGGGGGGAGGAGGAGGAGTTGAGTGAGTCAGCGTTTGGATGCAGCAGATCTTCAGCCAGGCTGCTCCAAGCGGAGGTTTCCCTCTAGAGGAATACTCTGTCCTCAGCCTCTTGTTTTGCTGAGGACTTCCAGCAGCCTTTGTCAGAGTGGGGAAGGGGGGATTTTGGTGGGGTTGGTTATTCGTGGGGTGGAATGGTGATGATGTGATGGAAAGTGGGAAAGATGGGGACTCTGCTGCCGAGAATGTGTGGCTGAGAGCAGCTGATGCAGCCCCTGAGCAAGATCTTGTGGGTCCCAGCAGGAGTGGGGGTGGGCAATGGAAAGGAAACTTCAATAGGGGGGTTTGGAGGAGGAAAACCTGAATCTGACAAAAAAAAAAAAAGATGGGTTTCAACTAAAATTAGGCTTCTTTAAATACATTAGCAGCAGAAAGAGGACTTGGGAGAATCTCTGTCCTCTGTTGGATGCAGAGGGAAGCACAGTGACCAAGGATGAGGAAGAGGCTGAGGTACTGAATGCTTCCTTTGCCTCAGTCTCCTGTACTAAGACCAGTTGTTCTTGGAGTGCCCAGCCACCTGAGCTGGAATACAGGGATGGGGAGCAGAAGGAAGCCCTCATAATCCAAGAGGAGATGGTCAGTGATGTACTACACCACTTAGATGCACGCAAGTCAACAGAGCTGGATGTGACCACCCAAGAGTATTGAGGGAGCTGGTGAAAGTGCTCACCAAGCCACTCTCCATCACTTGTCAGTGGTCCTAGCTAGCTGGGGAGGTCCCAGGTGGCTGGAGGTTAGCAAATGGGGCAGAAGGAGGATCCATGGAACCAGTCAGTCTAACCTCAGTGCCAAGGTGAAGGATCTTGACCACAAGTACCATGAAGAGCAGCTGAGCAGACTGGGGTTGTTGAGCCTGGAGGAAAGGAGACTGAGGGGAGACCTTCTGGCTCTTACAACTGCCTGAAAGGAGGTTGAAGCCAGCTGGGACCTGGTCTCTTCTCCCAAAGGGCAAGTGATAGGGGAGATTTAGGTTGGATATTAGGAACAATTTCTTCTCCAAAAGAGTTGTGAAGGCCTGGCCCAGGCTACCCAGGGCAGCGCTGTAGTCCCCATCCCTGGAGGGGTTTCAAAGCCATGCAGATGTGGTGCTGAGGGACATGGTTTAGTGGTGACCTGGCTGTGCTGAGTTAGTGGTTGGACTTGATGATCTGAAAGGTCTCTTCCAACCAGTATGATCCCATGATTCTGTGTCTCAGTACAAGCTGTAGCCATAAGACCTTCAGGATGGCAAGTGGAGGAGAGATGAGCTGCCCTGTGTCCTTGTGCAAATGTGCTGCACTGCTGCCACTCCACGGTTGGGCTACAGAGCGGTGAGGATGTCCTGGGAAGGGCTGGAGCCAGGGTTCAGATGTGGAGCATCCCAGCCACGTGTCAGTCCCCAGGCCCAGGGATGTTGGCTGCCAAGCAGAAAGCATCTGCTCTGGGGTGGTGTGTGCCTAAAGACCTTCTCCTGTCGCTTCTCCTGGAGGGTTTTTTTTGCTCGCTCAGAGCAGAAAACGCCTGGGAAGAGCTGGGCTGCTCAGAGTTACCTTTGGTGGAGGTCCATAGCCATTTTCCACCTTGTTCTGTGCTGGCGGTCTAAGTGTGGAGAAGACATGGAAACAGCAGAGTGCTGCTGGGCTGTGCAGGGACAGGGATGGGCGCCTGCACCAGGGCCACCACTGCTGCTTCATGAGAGCAGGAGAGGGCACCCACGAGCTGCGTCTGCCCGCAGCACCAAGTGAGCAGGAGGTTTGAATGGAAACAAAGATTTTTGGGGCTGCTTTTTGTCCCCAAATTATTAGTTCTGCAAAGTGGCACCTAGGTCAGTGTCTGGTGGGTGCTGGGGCTGAGCCTGTTTGCTGTTTGTGTTGCCTACCAAGAAAACACAGCAAGGGCACTTTGGTGTCACATAAGTGAGCATCTACCTCAGGGTGGAAGATGACACACGAAAGGGGCTTTGAAGCTGCTCAGAGTGGGGAGAAGTGGGTCCAAGGCATGCTGCCAGCACACAGCCCTGCCGGCTTTAGAGGCAACACTGCCTGCACCTTCAGCTGTGGTGAAGTTTTGCCTCCAGGTGGCATTTTTGCGCTTTGAAAGTGTCTGAGGCTTTTAGTGAAACCAAGACTGAGGTTTCTTTGAAGCTTGGCTGTGGTGTCCGATGCAGAAGGAAGTAATCCCTCCAGCTTGGGTACAGGGCAGCATGACTGCATGTGCTGGGGCTGGGTGCCCCTATCCTGAGGACAGGGTTGCTACTGGCAGGGGTGAGGCAAGGGGATGGGGCCTCAGCAGGAAGAAACAGGATGTCCACACTGCACGCTTAGTGATGCGAAAACCTCCAAGCTGAGCAGCCCCAGCTTGGTGAGGCTTGTTACTGGAGAAGTCACCAAAGGAAGATCAAGGAAGCCCCAGAGAGAGGTCAGTGCAGCCTCTCTTGGGAAGGCAGCAGACACCTGGCTGCTCGACTTCGGGTGAGGTGCAGCAGGGCATGGACTCAACTTGAGCTGTGCTGAACCCCTTCCTTCTTGTGCACCCTCGTAGGGGTGCAGAAATCTTGGAGTTTCAGGCCAGAAGTGATGTGACAAAGGGCATGTGGGGAGGCTGGGCAGAGGTGGGAGCAGAGCCAGGGCCATACCCTGGCTGCGTGCCCCCTCCTGCTTGACCCTCGTTCCTTGACCACCCGCAGCCATGCTACAAGAGGGAACTCCGTGTCTGCTGCTGCCCTGATGTGTTGCCAAGCAGGTCCCAAGGCACTGGGGAGAACTGGGAAAGGCTCACTTCTGTGTTCTTGTACTGGCTCAAGTAATCCTGATCCCAGAGCCCAGCCTGGCTTCTCGTGTGCAGCCTGCACTTGGTGCACACCAGCGCTGGGACAAAAGAAAAAGAGAGTAGAGTCCTTGGGCCACAAGAGATGGAAAAACCTGTGGGGCTGCTGAGTCTGAGGGCTTTCTGAGGCAGCAAGGGGAAGTGTGGAGGACTCGTGTAGAAGAAGGGCTGCCCTTTCCTTTGTGTCGTGCATGCCCTTTCCATGCCTTGACTCCATCCTCATTGCTGTGCCTAACCAGAGAGATGAGTACCTGTCTGATCATTGCACTGCTCTGAAGGGAAGCGTTTGTGGTGTGTGTGGTGTATGCTTACAGCACTGTCACAGCATTAACCAGGAGGACTGTTTTGTCTTCCCTCCACAGCCTGGAAGTGTCTCCTCAGGTAGAAACCAGCTCAGATGCTCCTTCTCATTTTCCTCCCTGCTCCCCTGCCCTGTTTCCTCCTGCTGCTGTAGCCCATCTCGCTAGCATGCCAAGCTCTAACCTCCCTCCTGCTACTGGAGACAGTCCGTCCGGATGCTTGTCCCCCACCAACCCATTCCTCAGCTCCCTGCAGAGCAATCCCTTCTTTGAGGACCTCCTCGCTGACCAGGTACTAAATTCTCCTTCACCTACTCACTTTTTCTCTAGTTTCCCGTCTGGGCCGCATGCTCCAACAGAGGTCGCTGGGAATTTATATTCCTCTGAGGATTGCAGTCCCTCTGCCTCCCTAAGACCTAAAGACCAGGAGAGGGAGTCTCCAGCCAAAAGCGTTGGTGTCCCCGTTCCAGAAACTACTCCCCCATCACAAGGGGACCTTTCTCCTCCAGATGAGAAACCTGCTGTCCCTCCTCCGCTCTCGGAGTGGGATGACACCTTCGATGCCTTTGCAACCAGCAGGCTCAAACCAGACCTGAAGAAGGAGAACTTCTTTGCTTCGGTGGTGGCGGAGGGCATGGCTTTCATCGACGATCCCGATGCAGCCAGCCCCGTGGACAGGTCAGCCGAGCCGGCTCATGAGATGGGGACTAAGGGGTTTGAAAAGGCCGAGGCACAAATGAGCAGTGAGATGCCCACAGCTCTACGGCCTTGGACAAATTTCTCTGGTTTAGACGTAGGAGCCAACTTGGTGAGCACAACTCAGGAAGCAACGGTGATAGAGGATGTGCTGAGCCCTGTGTCCGCAGGGTCGATGGGGAGGAGGAGGAAGAGCAGCACGCCCACGGTTTGGACAGCCGCGTTCGCAGCGGGCGGCGCCGGTGAGCAGCAGGCTTCCGCACCACTGACTGCCGAGAACGGCGCTAGGGAGGGAGGGGACGGCGATGAGGAGGAACCCTCCAGCAGAGGGACAAACGGATGGATGACCATAGCCACCGAAACTGCTCCCGACCTGCCAGACAGTGCCCCAGGCGTGGCCGAGCAGGAACGCGTGGGCCTGGAGAGTGCGTTCAGCCCGCGGGCAGCCCTCCTCAGCGAAGGCGTCTTCGACGCCAACAACGGCTCTCGTGCTCCCGCCTGCGTGTTGCCCAGGAGCTCCTTCACCCCTGAGCTGGCCTCCCAAACTCTGTCAGGCACTAACGTGGCAGCTGTGCCCCCACGGGTGCTTGCAGATGTGGCACCACAACGGTTCCCCACGGCTCCTGAACCCCAGGGCGCTGGTACCGAGGAGGAGGTGTTTGACATCCGAACTTCAGTCTACAGGCTCCAGGCTAGCATGCGGCTGGAGGCCAGTGAGAGCCGCGCCAAGCTCAGCTCCACCGTTGGTGAGAAGCATGTTGTCCTCTCGCCGTGGGCAGGCACCCGAGAGCAGGAGGAGATGGCAGCTGGCTCGGCCGCGCCACCCCCGAAACCTCCAAGGTGGTTCGCAGCCGCGGCAAGCGGAGGGGGCAGCGAGGAGGAGAGCAGTAGCGACCAGCAGCTGAGACAGCAAGGCAGCGAGGAGCAAGGGCAAGGTGTGGAGGGCCTGAAAGCAGATGTGGAACTGCCAAGGAGCCAGCTGAGCAGCCAGCCCTCTGTCTCAGCATCTGCCAGTCCATCTGTCCCAGGAGTGGACCTGGCTGAAGCCAGGAGTGAGTTCCTGGTCTCCAAAGATGCTAAGTCTGCTGCTGTGGGCTCAGCACAGGAGGAGAGAGCTAATGAGCTGGCTAGAGGGGACACATCTTCAGGGGAAGACCAGTCAGGAGGGAATGAGACGGATGCAGCTGAGCAGTTTGAGACTTGTCCGTCAAAGTTCTTCTTAGATGGGTTAGGCCAGTCGGGTGCTAAGGAGAGCTGGAGCCAACCAGGTTTGTCTCCTCTGATGGTGGCCCCAGATGGTGCCGAGCAGGAGGCGGCCTCCAAACAGGAGCTATTCCCTGAGGAGCTGAACTTGTCAGGACGAAACCCAGCTTTCAAGCTAGACCTGGGCCGGACAGAAACCTTCTGGACAGCTCTGGAAGAGCAGGAAGCAGCTGAAGATCTCAGCCTGGTGGCACAACCTCCAAGGTTAGAGCATGGGGAGAATCTATCCCAGCCGGAGCCAGCATGGGGTGATGGTGAGGGGCAGCATGGGCCAGTGGCTGGCCCCAATGGGCAAGTGGGAGACCAGCTTCAGCCTTGTGCCCCGATGTCAGTGGCTGGCTCTTCACGAGAGGCAGAGCAAGGCAGCCCTGCTGCCAGCGAGCCTGAGGGACCACGGTGCTCAGCAGACAGCAGAATAGACTTCAAGAAGGCTGATTTCTGGAAGCCAGATAGGGTGAAGGAGAGGAGCCAGCAGGACACTTCAGCCCCAAGAAATCCTTTTGCTCCTGCACTCAGCCCAAATTCCCCAAGCAATCCCTTTGTGGAGAAGCCACCAGAAGCCCTCCCTGTTCAAGCTGTGCTGCCCAAAAGGCTTGACGAGGGAGGCTTCAGCTTCACCAGCCTGCGCAAGGAAGCCCTTGGGCAAGGCTTCCAGCCCACTAACCTCCCCAGGGAGCTTCCTTTCCTGCATGACAGCCAGCCCTTGGCCTTCTCCACCCCTTTCCTTGTGGCTGCAACTAACCCTAAACAGTTTGATTTCCCTTCCCCTGTCGCGTGCCCCGTGAGCAGCGGGGTCCCTGCCGCCAGCAGCCACGCAGCCGCCCAGCCCTGCCCTTTGCCGCAGCCCGGTGACACACAGGCTTCAGCGCTCGTGGTTTTGCCCAGGGAGACACAGCCAGCTGAGAAGGCCTTTGTGCAGCAGACGACCAGGTGAGCACTGCGGGGAAGGCAAAGGGTGTGTGAGGTGGGAGAGGTGAACCCTGTCTCCCTCCTGCTCTTGCGGGGAACCCCAGCACAGTGTCAGCAGCTCACGGTTGTGCTGACTCTGAGGACCACACCTTGCTCCCTCACCTTCCCACGATCCTAAAGAGTCCAGCTTGCACAGCTTGGAGCCTTGGCTCTCTTGGATCATGATGGGGAATGGTCGCAGGTGTCCTCCTTGTATTTGCGTTAAAGCAAGGCAAGGAGTTTAAAGCATCCAAGACCTTCCCCACTGCAAAAGCAGAGCTGCATCCATGTCTCGGTGCTAATTTTGGCTCCATCATCCCTGTGCTTGCCAAGCAGGTTCCTTCTCCATGTCTTCCAGGAGAGCTTCCAGCCATTAACGCTCTTGTGAGTTCCTTCATGGCATGTGCAGAGCTACTGCCCCTTGCATTAATTGAGCTTTGAGTTCCTTCCCTTTTAAACAGCCATCAGGTACTAAAAACCTTCTCTCCATAGCTGAAAAAAATTGCAGTACTTTCACCAGGTTGGTGGCAAAATGCCACAGTCCAGATGGCCATTGGCTATGAAGCAGGAGGGACTTAGCCTTGGGGATAATGGGTATGGAAAGAAGGGTACTATGGTGGTGCCTCAGGGAAAAGAAGCAGCTGTTCCTCCTTCCTGGACCTTGAAGGAATGCCATGAAGCAAAGAAGGATTCTGAGTTTAGGCCATGGAGTCAAGACTTAATGTGTCCTTCACTTCATCTGGTTTTCCTGGTGCACCTTCCCCTGGTCTGCCTGGGCAGGAGAGAATTGTCATGGGTTCTGTCTGCCCCTGCCCAGAGGATCAAGGAAAGACTTCAAACTTACAGACATTGAGGCTTAGCCAGGACAAAAGTGTCTCTCTTCCACCAGATAAAGGAGGAGTTGGTACCTGGTGTGGAATATGGAGAGTCTGGTGTGCTGGGCTTGTGTGCCCTCCTTGGCAGGGATGGCATCTGGGTGTGGGGTCCTGTGTCTTCCCATGTGGCCAGAGTGGCTCTCTGATGGTCATCTTGTTCAAGGTGGCAAGTGATAGAGCTGCATATTTGAGTGACACCAGCACCTCCTGCCTAGTCTGCCAGGGGCATCACTTGGTTGTGGTGAGCTGGGAGGTCTCATCCTCCTGGAACAGCTTCTTGTGTGCCAGATTTGAAGGTGCAGCTGGGGAGCAGAAGAGCAAGTGCTGGGCTGGTGCTAGCAGGTCCTTCCCTGCTCTCCCACAGCAAGGGAGGGCTCTTGCCACAGAACTTACTGCTGGGCTGAGGTTGGGTGCTTAGAGCATCGAGTGTGTGGAGATCATCTGCTCTTTGGGCAAGGGTGGGATGGTGTCTTCATTGCTGGGAAGCTGCCTCTGGTCACAACCCCCTGGTCTAGGTGGGACCTAAAGAGAGGCCATGACAGTGCTGTGGGAACTTGACTGCCTTGGAGCAGCCCAGCAGTTGTGCAGCTCCTTGCCCAGCAGTGGGGAACTCAGATGTGTGCCTATTCCAGTGTGTTGTGGCATATGTGGGTGACAGCACTGGGGATGTCACAGGTGCCAAGGTGGTATTGGCACAGGCAGCTTTGTGCCTTCCCAGTGTTAGCAGTGCAGCAGAATTGTCCTCCTTGGAAAAGGGGGTTTCAGGTTAAATCCCATGCCAGTCTGTGTGACCTGAGCACGTTCCTCGGGGAGGCCTTGGTGCTCCAAAACTGGCTTGCCATGTCTGCAGGCACAGCCTAGGGGAAGAGCTGCTGATGCTGAGTTCAGTCATTCTCCTCCTGTAGACTCTTTCTCTGCAGGGGTCTGGCCCTCAGGTGCTGTGTTCTGCTGCAGGCACAGCAGATTGCCTGCCAGAAACTGGTTTCCTTGGATTTTTTTTTTTTT
>WBNM01025130.1:1564-27607 GCA_013399055.1 Ramphastos sulfuratus
GTGGCCAGCAGGAGGTTGCTTTCTTCTCTCAGGCAACCAGCACCAGAACAAGAGGACACAGTCTCAAGCTGTGCCAGGGGAAGTTTAGGCTGGAGGTGAGGAGAAAGTTCTTCACTGAGAGAGTCATTCCCCACTGGAATGGGCTGCCCAGGGAGGTGGTGGAGTCACTGTCCCTGGAGGTGTTCAAGGCACGTTTGGACGTGGCACTTGGTGCCATGGTCTAGTCTTGAGGTCTGTGGTAATGGGTTGGACTTGATGATCTTTGAGGTCTCTTCCAACCTTGGTGACACTGTGATACTGTGTGACACTGTGATACTGTGTGACACTGTGATACTGTGTGACACTGTGTGGTGTTTGTCATCTGTTTGTAACTCCTTATTTTTAATGCATTTCTTTTAAAGCTCTTCTCAATATTTCACTGAAAATAGGAGTCTCACATGGTCAATACCTAAGTTTGTACAATCTATAGCATCCTATTGATTTGGGACAGGTGAGGAACTCAGCCATTGGCAGACTGAGGAATGAAGGAGCATTTTTAATATGGCTCAGATGAGGTTATGCCAAGGACCCTTTATACATCCTGATGCCAATGCCATACCTCATTACATCTAAACAACAGCAAAAGCCTGTGTAAAAACTGGGGAGAAAAAGAAGATCATAGAAAAAAGCCATTTCCAAATGCTGTCCAAGGCTTTAGTCTGTGAGTGACTGTGTGGGTAATGCCAGTTTAATGTGTTGCTTTTAAAGAGTAGCATTTCAACCCTCAACATCTTGAGAAAAATCTAACTCTTAAAATAAAATTAATATAATAAGAAAAATACTTTTTGAATGGCAGGAGAGAAAAAAAAAACCCAGTTATTTTTGTATGGTGGCACAGTGAGCAGTCACTTTTTTATTAGTTTTGAAGACCCATGCTTTCATGTGCTTGCTTTTTTTGATGAGAGATCTAGCTTAGCACTTCCATTATATACTTATTTTGATGGAAAAATTTAAGGCATAGATAGTTTATTGAAGTCCTGATTTTATTCTTGATAGATTACTGATTCACCTAGTAAAGGAAATTATTAGGATGTTTTTCTTCCTCTAGATTCGTTCCAGAGTTCCCTTTTTCAGAGAGCACAACTTTATTACGTATTCAATCTCATTGTCTGCCGTTGCACAGAGGCTATACCACAGAGATATGCACTGCCTGTCAGAAGAAGCTTTGCTCTTGGTCTGCCATGACTTCATGAATAACCAGGCCAAGAATACTCATGTCATGTAGCCAGCAATGTTGAAATGCCAGTGTGGTTCAGAAGCAGCTCAGGCAGAACTGAGAAGAGGTGAGCCCAGCTGAATCTCATGAGATTCAACAAGAGCAAGTGCAGAGTTCTGCCCCTGGGCTGGAAGAATCTTCACTATCAATACAGCCTAGGGGAGGAGGTGATAGAAAGCAGCCCTGTGGAAAAGGACTGGGGGATGCTGATGAATGAGAAGCTAGACATGAGCAGACAGTGTGAGCTTGCAGCCAAGAAGGCCAATGGCAGCCAGGGTGTGCTGGTTTGAGGCTAATTGGAATATTCTAATGAGAGAAATTGGATCTTTGGTTGTAAAAGAATAATAATGTTGAAGTCTGTATCATTCCTTGGTTTGCCGAAAGGGATAAAAAGCCAAAATGTAAATAATTTATCCCTCTTTGCTCTGGGATGCTTTTCCCTTCACTTCACCTTCAATGGGTTTAAACTGGCAGAGGGGAGATTTAGGCTAGATGTCAGGAGGAAGTTCTTTCCAGTGCGGGTGGTGAGACACTGGCACAGGTTGCCCAGGGAGGTTGTGGCTGCTCCCTCCCTGGAGGTGTTCAAGGCCAGGTTGGACAAGGCCTCGAGTGACCTGTACTAGTGGGAGGTGTCCCTGCCTATGGCAGGAGGTTGGAACTAGATGATCCTTGAGGTGCCTTCCAACCTTACCATTCTATGATTCTCTGATTCTAACTTAAGTACCTTTGCTCTGCTCTAATCTCTCCACTAACCTTGATTAACATAAGAAGTAAGCTTTGCTGGTTTTGAGAGAAAGGGTAGCTTTGGTCCCCTTCTGGACTTATTTTGTTTGTCTGGGAGGGAGTTTGGATTTCTGTGTTATTTCTAATTTATATATAATTGTAAATAGACTGTGTGTGTAAATATGCTTGTAAATTTAGCTTTGCTGTAAATAGAGCTTTAGCTTGCTTCCAAGCTGTCTGAGCTGGGCTGGTAAATTGCAGTAGCGTTTGTGTGTGTGTGAGTTCCTAACCCACCACACTGGGCTGCATCAAAAAAGCATGGCCACAGATGGAGAGGGGATTCTGACACTTTGCTCTGGTGAGATCTCACCTGGAGTTCTGTGTCCATCTGTGGAGCCCTCAACACAGGAAGGACATGGATCTGATGGAGCAGGTCCAGAGGAGAGCCATGAAAATGCTCAGGGGGTTGGAGCAGCTCTGCTACAAAGAATAATGGGAGATAAGTGATCTCAAAGTAGCCACCCAACAGTGAGTGAATTACAACCTTTGTCCCTTTAAGAGCAATGGAAAATGATGGCCATTTGGAAAGATGGCAGTTGTATGTTAAATTCTCTGTGGTACAGTCATGTGCTCACTCTGGAGAAAAATAAAAGTGCTCAAAGTTAAAAAGGATCTCTAGAAAACCAGTAAAGGTTTCCCTCCCTTCCCATGTGCCCAGCTTCTGTATGCTATTTCTGACTGCAGAGGATCAGGACAAGGAACAAGTTCTGCACCATGATGGAAGTGGAACAGGTTTCCCAGGGAGGAGGTTGAGGCCTTGTCCCTGGAGATATTCAAGGTGAGGCTCAACAGGGCGGTGGGCAGCCTGATCTAGTTGAGGATGTCCCTGCTGAGTGAAGAGGGGGTTGGACTAGATGACCTCTGATCTGGGTTGGAAGGGACCTCCATTCTGTGTATGAAGATACACCACAGCTTGCATTTATGTTAGGCACCAGTGGTACATAGAGAGTTGAAGATCCCCCACTGCATATTTAGATGGAAGCTAAACATCCAGAATCCCAGGTGGATGGGTGCACAATTGCATTGAAGACAAACCTATCACTTATTCATCTCTTTTATTATCCAAGCCACAATGATTAACATGGCTCAGTGTCTCCAAATACAATTCAAACTGTGATGTAGCATCAGATTTAACTCAAAGGGAAGCGTAATGCATCTATCTTATTTGGTGATGAGAAGGAGATGGTCTGACATGCAGAGGCCAAATTTCTTGAAAGGCTCATTTTAAAATAAACCAGGTCATTAATCAGTTGATTTCCATTGCCTTGGAGAGAAACAGTTCTTTGATCAAAATCGTGAGATCCTTGTTGGTAGGAGGCCAAGAGTCTTCCTGATAGAAGCATAAATACTTTGTGGCATCTGCACCTAAATTCTGTGTTTTTAGGAAGGCTATGGTGGGCACATCGCTGAGGGTTTAGCTTCAAGGCTAAGCTTGCTCTGTTCCAGACGCAACACGAATACAGTGAAAGGTCATCTTTGTCCCTGCAAGGCTTTAAAATATTAAGGGGCAAAATAAGTGTGTAAGGAATAAAGATTACTGCTACCAGCCTATGGATCAGGTGGCTTGCCTGTGGTTGCTCAAGTTGTCTGTGGTAGGGTTGGAATTTACTTCATACACATGTCATGTAGTTCAGCTTCCTTCCCCCCCAGGACTTTGTGCCCAGGTTTATGCTCATAGAATCATAGAATCAACCAGGTTGGAAGAGACCTCCAAGCTCATCCAGTCCAACCTATCACCCAGCCCTAGCCAATCAACCAGACCATGGCACTAAGTGTCTCATCCAGTCTTTTTGTGAACACCTCCAGGGACGACAACTCCACCACCTCCCTGGGCAGCCCATTCCAATGCCAATCACTCTCTCTGTCAAGAACTTCCTCCTAACATCCAGCCTAGACCTCCCTCAGCCTCTCCTCACAGGGCTGTGCTCCAGGCCCCTCACCAGCTTCACCGCCCTTCTCTGGACACCTTACAGCACCTCAACATCTTTCTTGAATTGAGGGGCCCAATGTATATTATATTATATTGGGTTGTGCTTATTTCCCATGTGAGATGTTAAATGTTTCTTTCAGTGCCTGTCAGGAGCACGTTTCACACTGTCCTTGCTTAGAACATTGAGAGCACAGGGGAAGGCAGTAAGGGATGTGCATCAGGTGCAGTCTCATTCCCACCTGGCCGGCACATCTTTGCAGAGAGAATTGAGATATCATTGCAGCGTGGGGCACAGCTGTTGGTAGCTGCAATATAGCATGCTTGCAAATTTCCTGGCAAAAGTCATCCAGTCAGCACACAGTATGCTTTACAGCACTGATAATCAAATGGTCCATAATGATGTATGATTGAAAAATAGTGCTTGGCACTCCTGGCCCCGCTCTCACAGATTCTTCCTATTAATGGACAGCTTTGCCAATTTTCCCTCTCCACCGGGGTGGGGGGGGACTCATTCCAGGCAGCTGGGTTGTATTTAGTTTTGCAAACCTCAAGGCATGCTCAGCATGCTCTGGAGTGGTAAGAGCAGCGGTGCCATACATTTGCAGAAACATTCCTGAATGATTTCTGAAGCGCACTGGGTGCTGGCCAGGGCTGTAATGGGGGTTGCTCAGAGCTTAGTGCAAGTCAGGGCAGGTGCCTGCTTGTAAGGGTATGTGAAATAACAGCGGCTGGGGCTAGCACATGATTTGAGGAGCACACAAAGACCATCCCTCCATCTCTCCTGCTTTTATCAAAATTCTGCAGAAAGCATCCTCAGCACAGCCACTGGAAAGAAAAATAATAGGCAGCTCTCAGACTGGCTTGTTGTTGTTCAGCTGATATTGACTGGCAGTACCAGGATGCTGCAGAACTGCCTTTCTCTGGCTGTCAGCTGATTAGCTGTGACAGTCCTAATAATGGTTATGTCAGGAGGCAAGTAAAGAGAAGCCACAAATGGACTGCACGTGTATAATTGCTTCAAAACCAGATCTGTTAATAAAAGGAGACGAGAAAATTAACAGGAAGAAATGGCTTATTGCAAGCTAATTTTCTCCAGCTTTTGTACTCTCTCTCTGTTTTGGTTGTGGGATTTTTTTGTTTGGTTGGTTGGTTTGGGTTTTTCTTTTTTTGGTTTTTTTTGTTTTTGTTTTTGTTTTTTTTTACTATTATTTGTTTTTGTTATTGTTTTATTTTGTTGTTTTGTTTTGTTTTGTTTTAATTCAATTGGATCACTTCTTCTGGGGGAGAATTGTGACCAGAAAATAGCGTATGGAGAGGATTTCTGTAGAATAAATAATTTCAATGATGTTTTTCCTAACAAGGATCAAGTTCAGGCACATGGATTTAGTGGAAGAACTGTTACCTAATCTGATGGCTCTTGCAGGTTACTGTTACCCTGTTGCTGTCCTTTGAGTTTATAAGCAAAGGAGAATCATAGAATGGTAAGGTTGGAAGGATCATCTAGTTCCACCCCCCTGCCATAGACAGGGACACCTCCCACTAGCACAGGTCACTCAAGCCCTCCTCCACCCTGGCCTTGAACCCCTCCAGGGAGGGAGCAGCCACAACTTCCCTGGGCAACCTGTGCCAGTGTCTCACCACCCTCACTGGAAAGAACTTCCTCCTAACATCCAGTCTAAATCTCTCCTCTGCCAGTTTAAACCCATTGCCCCTTGTCCTGTCATTCCAAGACCTTGTCAGTAGTCCCTCCCCAGCCTTCCTGTAGACCCCATTCAGAAGATGGAATGGCCCAGAGAACATAAAATCACTTGGTCCATACGTCTTCAAAGGTCCCACAATGTTGCCATACCTGAGTGGTTCTTCTAGAGGGAAAAGATGATGATGCAAGTTCTTGTTCATATAAATAATGACAATATCCACAACATGTGCAAAAGATTTTATTTTCCCAGCCCACAGCCTATCCAAATCCCTATGGGTGTTCCTAAATTAAAGTGCTTTGCCTTCTGCACTATCTCAGTAAGGTTGCTAGCATGCATAGGAAGTGGTATTCATGGAGTGTCTGAAACTGATCAATATACGTGTCTAAGCAGCTGAAACCTGGTTGTCCCAGAAATGAGATAAGTAAGCCCTGAAGCAGGACAACAAGAGAAATAAATGGATACATCTGATGAGAGACAATAAGTAAATACTTTGCTCAAATTGTACCAGATAATGTGATTGGTGCTATTCTTGATGAAGGCAATAGCTTTCACATCACACTAGTGGAAGCAGCTGCAAGACCAATAAATGCCCATTTTGGTGCAAGTTTTGTTTTTCAGAAGGAAACAGTTACTCTTTCTAAAGAAAAGCATCTCTAAATATGTCTCTGCTCCTCAAATATGATTAGACCCCCTCAAGTTTCCAAGCTAGCAGCTGTAATGTGAGTCATTCTGACTGAAGAAGCACCTGGAACCTCTTCTGATGTGGGCTCCTATCGCGATGCTGATGTACAAATCAAAATCTTTTGTACCCTGCTATGATTTAATGGTAGAAAAGGCTGACAAATACACACCAGCACCTAGATACTCAGGTAGTTTCATGAGCTTTGTTGGCAAACATTTCTTTAGCTCAGAGTTACAGGCTGAGATGTATTTTGATCCCTGAGGAAAAGGACCTGGGGGTCTGGGGTGATGAAAAGCTCAACATGAGCCTGCAGTGTGAGTGCAGCCCAGACAGCAACCGAGTCCTGGGCTGCATCAAGAGAAGCATGGCCAGCAGGCCAAGGGAGGGGATTCTGCCCCTTTACTCTGCTCTCCTCAGACCCCATCTGGAGTCCTGTGTGCAGTTCTGGAGCCCCAGCACAGGAACTGTGGAGCAGGTCAGAGGAGGCCACGAAGATGCTCAGAGGGCTGGAGCAACTCTCCTATGAGGACAGGCTGAGAGAGTTGGGGCTCTGCAGCCTGAAGAAGGCTTCCACGTGACCTTAGGGTAGCCTCTCAGTATCTGAAGGGGGCCTATAGGAAGGCTGGGGAGGGACTATTGACAAGGTCTTGCAATGACAGGACAAGGGGCAATGGGTTTGAACTGGCAGAAGGGAGATTTAGACTGGATGTTAGGAGAAAGTTCTTTCCAGTGAAGGTGGTGAGACACTGGCACAGATTGCCCAGGGAGGTTGTGGCTGCTCCCTCCCTGGAGGGCCAGGTTGGACAAGGCTTTGAGTGAGCTGTACTAGTGGGAGGTGTCCCTGCCTATGGCAGGAGGTTGGAACTAGATGATCCTTGAGGTCCCTTCCAGCCTTACCATTCTATGATTCTATGACTTGTAAAGTGTTAAGTGAGAACAACCAAGTAGAAAGAACATATTTGGAAGAGGCAGCAACAGCACTATGGTTTATTTTTATTTCATTTCTGTTCTGAGTTTGCTGAGACCTTGCCCCAGGAGGCCTTGTTGTTGAAGCCAAATGATACTAGAGAATTGTGAAGTTAATTTGTGCTCTTGCTGGCTTTCTAATGAACACTTTTCTGTTGCATGGATCTCTACAGCTATGTCAGTCACAATTTGCAGCCTCAGCAGAAAGCCCAGAAGTTAGGTTGCATCAGATATAAGGTTTGTTCTTTTAAAGCAGTTTGGAAAAGCTAGAGCAACAGCTTTGAAGGAAGAATTGAATCTGAACTCTCCAGGCTATGACAAACTTCAACTCAAACTGACAATCCTACCCCTAGAAAAAAATTAAGTGATGACCAGGGATAATGTAGGAGAGTGAAGACTAGACTAAGATTTCAGAATCACAGAATTAATCAGGTTGGAAAAGACTTTCAAAGATCATTGAATTCAACTTATCACTGACCATCATCCAATCAACTAACCTATGGCACTAAGTGCCTCATTCAGTCTCCTTTTAAACACCCCCAGGAATGGTGACTCCACCTCCCTGGGCAGCCCATCCCAATGCCAATCACTCTTGCTGGGAAGAACTTCTTCCTAACATCCAGCCTGAATCTGCCCTGGTGCAGCTTGCAGCTGTGTCCTCTTGTTCTGTCACTGTCTGCCTGGCAAAAGAGCCCAACCCCACCTGGCTACAACCTCCTTTCAGGTAGCTGCAGACAGCAATGAGGTCTGCCCTGAGCCTCCTCTTCTGCAGGCTAAACAACCCCAGCTCCCTCAGTCACTTGTTGTAGGGCTGTGCTCCAGCCCCCTCGCCAGCCTCAAAAGTGGGTTTGACTCCTCAGTCAAGCATTTTCCATGCTTCATAGGGTTTCCATGCTATAAACAAAAAAAAAAACAAAAAGAAAAAGAAAGCTAAATATCTTTGTCTCCAAGATGTATGAGACTGCTGCTGGCAGGGAAATGGACATGTTTTCTGGCAGGAAAGCAGGATTGCTGTGCACTTGCAGAAGGTCCTTGATGAGTTTGGTTTTGGATGATGGAACAGCCAGCCCAGCATTTTTTCCTAGTGCTTAATCCAGGCTAGAAATACAAATTTGGAAAAATGTGTCTGAGGAACAATGAAGAGCAAGTAGCAACACGAGAGCAAGATGACAGCATTTCATCTCTGTGTGGCTGGGGACAGTAATACACAAGCAGCAGGTAAAGGCATTAATCTTCTTTGCTATCCAGAAAGGAACCGTCGTGTACAACAACTTGTTTGCTGCTGCTGCTATCTGCTCCTCTCTCAGGCATTTTCCCACCTGGGAGTTGCAGACCAGGGAAGTACAAAGCCAGATCATACTGCACACCACAGGGCTATGCAGCAGGGGTGGTTGTGACAAGTATGAAGGTGGTGAGGATGCTGCAGGACACCCTGTTTCTGAGCCTACGGGTCACAGGGTTTGGCGGTTGCTATGAGGGACTTGAAAGAAGCTGCCTTGTAGGGGGTGGTGGAGAAATAGGCAGGTAATTTGTTTTCTCTGAAACATGTGTGATATATTAGAGCATGCCCTCAGTACCCTGGCCCATGTGCTCCCTGGCTTATGTGTCAAATAGTCCTTTCCTAGATGACTTTCAAGCATTTTTGGGTTTGTGCTCCCCTGACCAGAGCATAGACCATCCTGCCTGGGGTGGAGGATGCTGGAAGAGGACATGCACTTAAAAAACAGTTCCAGCTGGGAGTAAATCATGCAGGGCAGGTAGCATATTGGGAGACATTAATGTAATAGTGCTTTTTTCCTTTTTTTTTTTTCTTTTCCAAATTCAGGCTAATTTACAATGGTGGGAAATGCTGTTCTCTGTTTAGTGTTGATAAAGGGACAGGGTAGTCTCTTTACCAAACAGGCAAAGGTGGACTTTGGGGAGAAGCAGCTCAGCTAATAGAGGTTTTGTTCATGAACAGGAAGCTACAGCCTAGATGGCCAAGTCAAAATGCTGACTGTCTTGCTCATACAATACCTGTTTTCAGCTGTGCTATGTAATGTGTTTTTTGGCATCAGTGCTGAGTACAGTGGGAATCCAACCAAAATACACCCCTCACTTGAAGCTTCTGAGGTTTCTTGCATAAAATTACTACCCAAATGCACAGCTGCTGTTCTAATTTAGAGACTAATTTGCTTGTGTGCTGTGGGTTTTGCCACTTAAAGGGAAATGTGGCTCAGAGAGTGAAATGGAAACATTACAAATGACCTTTTTGGTGTAAAACCTTGACATACTATGGGTAATAATTAATGTTGCTTGTTTCCTACCCTTTCTGCCCCAAGCCTTGTAAAATCCCAGAAGGTGACCTTTTGCCATATATTTACAGATGTGTGATGAATACTACTACTGTTCTGCTGATCACAAATTAGAAACCTGCTGAATGAGGCTACCTAACATCAAAATGAACTTGTGCTACTAAAGCCAGCTTTGCTAAATGAAGAGCAGATAAAGTTGTTTAGATTAACTGGAGAGCCACTCTCAACTGTAGTCTCTGTTTAGACACTACAATGAAGCTGGGTTACCTCTTGCCTTATTTAAATTAAATTTTAGTGAGTGCTTGCAGCCCAGAGAACCAACCAGATCCTGGGCTGCATCAAGAAAAGGGTGGCCAGCAGGTTGAGGGAGGTGATTCTCCCCCTCTACTCCACTCTGGTGGGACCCCACCTGGAGTACTGTGTCCAGTTCTGGAGCCCCTAGTACAAGAGAGGTATGGATATGCTGTAACATGTCCAGAAAAGGGCCACGAGGATTATCAGAGGGCTGGAGCTCCTCTACTATGGAGACAGACTGAGAGAGTTGGGACTCTTTAGTCTGGAGAAGAGAAAACTCTGAGGAGACCTTATTGTGGCCTTCCAGTATCTGAAGGGGGGGCTACAGGAAAGCTGGGAAGGGACTTTTAAGGATGTCAGGTAGTGATAGGACTGGGAGGAATGGAGCAAAACTAGGAGGTAGATTCAGATTGGATGTTAAGAAGAAGTTGTTCACCATGAGGGTGGTGAAACATTGGAACAGGTTGCCCAGGGAGGCGGTGGAAGCCTCATCCCTGGAGGTTTTCAAGGCCAGGCTGGATGTGGCTCTGAGCAACCTGATCTAGTGTGAGGTGTCCCTGCCTATGGCCGGGCAGTTGGAGCTAAATGATCCTTGAGGTCTCTTCCAGCCCTGACAATTCCATGATTCTATTTAATTTAAAAGTACTATCACTATTGCTTGGGTGGCTTAATTTTGCATGAATGTGAGTAAAGTAGATTAGTAGTTAATTATTTTGAGTTATAGGCAAAAGTATTTAGGTTTAATGTTGACTTTTGCAAGATTTCTGTCCTTCAGTTCTTGGCTATTAATCATTATCCATTTGTAACCACATAGGGAGATTCCTGACCAGTCTGGTGTGCTGAACTTGAGGATGAGAGGGATGTGGATTTAAGGAAAAAAAACAACAAAGCTTTAAAAAATAGTAGAGAGCCTAGAGGCAAAAAAGAAGAGGATAAAAAAAATCAAGAAAAAGGATAAAGGAGGTCAGAGAAGAGAAAACAGTGAGTGGAATTGAAATATATATGTTTTATACTCAAATCAGTCAGATAGCTTAGGTCTGTGTTTCTCCAATAATGTCATTTATGATCAGCAGTTGACAGATTCAGCTGGATCTGGATATCAGTTTCCTCAGAAAGGCTGCAGATGATGGAGAGGGAGATTATAACTCTGATTCATTGCTCCCCAGCTTTGAGCTGACCTGCTGGGGAGCACTGAATGAATAAATGTGATACAGCAATACGAAATGTGGCCAGCAAACCCTGCAAATTAATTGCATTTCTGTTGTTCCACCACAATGTTTCTTGTTCTGTAAGTTTTGGCTTCATTAACATTGCTGCGCTGTCATTTTGAGTATTTTAATCCTCAAACCCAGAGGAATCTGTTTGCTCCTGGTTAGGACAAAGGGTGTGGCACAGGCAGCGAAGTTACTTGCACAGAGAGTTGAATCTCCAAGATTTATAGTTTTGGGCTAGGCTGAGGTGCAGACACATGAGATTTCTTGGCATAATCTGGGCTATTATTGAACGATGCAGTTTTCTCTACACACCAGGGAGGAAATAGGAGGTATAAATAACCACGTGTGCCAATGCAGGCAAAGCACACTTAAGAGCCAGTTTAACCCTGGATAAACTATGTTGCCCTGAATGCTCTGGTATGTTAGCCCCTGTGGCATTTACAACACAGAGGTAGATGTTGCTCAGCATTTCTTGTTCCTAGTGATAGAGGCTGTCAAGTTAGAAACACTTCAAGCCACTTTTTTTGATCTGTTTGCATGTGTACTTTCAGCTTCTGAAACACAATACCATGATTACCTGACCTGTAATTTCAGCTGTGGGGTGCTACTGATTTAATCCAAACCAGTTCACAGCACTGATGAAAAAGGGTGATGTAACTTGGTAGCAAGGCTTTTGCTTCTCAGGATCTGAAGCCTCACTTCCAGTGGTGTTTTCTATTGGCATATTAAGAGATACCAATCCCTGTGGGAACCTTACATTAAGAATGGATGTGGCAGACAAGAAACTATTCACAGATGAGGGAGGGAAGAAAGCGTGTGGTGGATCCAGACTTCAGCCGTCAGTCTGTGAACACCAGCACCGTCTGTCTTTTCACCAAACTTCAGCCCTGGAGCTGTTCTTAGAACTTGCTGAGGGTTTCTCTGCTTTAACTACCATTGTCAGTTGTAAGTGTGATTAGCTTTTTTTTTCTTTTTCCTCCTTTATTTTTCTTCCTGTTAGTGGGCACAAAGTGGACTTGAAAAGATTGGGAGGCAAAGAGAGTGACCATGCACTTTGCTGGTGCTGGAGTTTTACACCCTGTGATCCAGAAGAAATCTGCTAGCATGGCAGAGCTTCCCATAGGCACTGCATATTTGCTGTTTGGTCTCAAAAACTTCTCTTTCAGCTGTCTTGGGTGCTCCTGATGAGATGGAAAGGGTTGCATCAAGAGCAGTGTGGGNTACAAGCACTTGGGCTGAAATTTGAGGAAATGAGTGTGAATGAGATTAGTCACCGTAGGGGGATAATTGCAGTCCAAACACTTCAGACCTTTTGTGGACTCCTGAAATAACTGTGTGGGTGCAGACTGCTTCTGTAACTCCTACAAGAGAGACTGCACTACGGTTTCCCTTTGTAGCCCCTGGAATCCATCCCTTATCGTTTCCAGCTTTAGAAAACAGTGAGGTGGGTGTCAGTGTCAACGAATTAGCTGCATTCTTCTCCCATCATCCTTCATTTACTGAATCTACTGATGGTGATGGTAGAGTGGCAAGAGGAGATGATGTGCTCTCCTGTAAATAAAGCTGTGCTCAAAGGCACATTGTCCATGTGCCTCTCCAGCTAGGTTGGCTCTGCGTGGAGCAAAGAGCTGTCTGTTTTCCAGAGTAAATAAGACTTTCTTGCTTTCCTTTTCCCACAGAGGGAGGAATACATTAGATTATTTTATACACTTCATATTAGCTTTATTAATATATATAGTGCAATCTATCTGTTGTTATTTTCCTGAATGCAAGCGTGATATTCAAGCACACAAGTTCTTGTCATCTGCTTACAGAGGCATGTGTTTACAAACCCAACTGCTAGTCAAGATAAATAAATGTCTGAGTCATATATCTGATCTTAGGCAATAATCTGTGTTCTTCCATCTGGCTCCTTAAATGCCTAGCTACTTAATTCAGTAGGAAGATATTTATCTTTTCTATTCCTTTTCTACTCCTTTTAAGAATTGGGTTTTTTTTCCTCCCCTTTTCCACATCTGGTGCTCAGATTCCCAACTTCCCCTCTTTCCTTTCCCCTTCTCCCCAGAAGCTCCTGCTTAGAATTTAGCTAATGGGTTTCTAATTCAATTTGGACTTCTACTGGGATAAATCAGCCTCATACAAAATAATTTATGGTTCTTGAAAAAATTGGCCGTGGGTGAAATTAGGTAACTAGCATCAGGCAAGTAACAATCTCATTAAGATCCCGTGGAAGGAAGTAGTGAGTAGGTAAATATTCGTAAGGATTCATTTTAGTCTCAGGACAGCGGGCTCACCGGGCTGCCCCCGGGACAGCGGGCTCACCGGGCTGCCCCCGGGACAGCGGGCTCACCGGGCTGCCCCCGGGACAGCGGGCTCACCGGGCTGCCCCCGGGACAGCGGGCTCACCGGGCTGCCCCCGGGACAGCGGGCTCACCGGGCTGCCCCCGGGACAGCGGGCTCACCGGGCTGCCCCCGGGACAGCGGGCTCACCGGGCTGCCCCCGGGACAGCGGGCTCACCGGGCTGCCCCCGGGACAGCGGGCTCACCGGGCTGCCCCCGGGACAGCGGGCTCACCGGGCTGCCCCCGGGACAGCGGGCTCACCGGGCTGCCCCCGGGACAGCGGGCTCACCGGGCTGCCCCCGGGACAGCGGGCTCACCGGGCTGCCCCCGGGACAGCGGGCTCACCGGGCTGCCCCCGGGACAGCGGGCTCACCGGGCTGCCCCCGGGACAGCGGGCTCACCGGGCTGCCCCCGGGACAGCGGGCTCACCGGGCTGCCCCCGGGACAGCGGGCTCACCGGGCTGCCCCCGGGACAGCGGGCTCACCGGGCTGCCCCCGGGACAGCGGGCTCACCGGGCTGCCCCCGGGACAGCGGGCTCACCGGGCTGCCCCCGGGACAGCGGGCTCACCGGGCTGCCCCCGGGACAGCGGGCTCACCGGGCTGCCCCCGGGACAGCGGGCTCACCGGGCTGCCCCCGGGACAGCGGGCTCACCGGGCTGCCCCCGGGACAGCGGGCTCACCGGGCTGCCCCCGGGACAGCGGGCTCACCGGGATGCCCCTAGGTCAGCGGGCTCACCGGGATGCCTCTAGGTCAGCAGGCTCACCAGGATGCCCCTAGCCCTTGGAGATAGCCCTTCAGAGTACCTAAGATTAGGTCCTGCTCCAGATCCTGCCCCTCAGCTGCTCAGTTGATACAGAGGGAGACCAACAACAAATGTTGCATCAGCTCCAAAGACAGGCAGACTTGGTTCACCAATCATTTAATGAACATGGCTTGGTTTGTGGTCCTTTGTGTAACTGTTGGCTGTTTAGTAGAGGATGCTGAGGGGTATTTTGGAGAAATTTTGAAGGAAGAATCCAAGTACTGCATTGCTTACTGGGTTTGAAGGTAGGGAATTAGAGTGCTACCTGTTAGGCTGCTACATCCATTTTGCAGATGGGACACTGAGCCTCACAGAGCAGATTTCCCTAGGGTTGCACAATAATATCTATCCCCTCGGGTCTCAGCTTGATGCCTTAGCCAGGTGGTCATATGACTGAGCTATTATTTTAGATATAAGGAGATGTTCTTTATTTTTCTGGGATGAAGTGATCCCACTAACTAGATTTATCATACACTTCAGATAGGTCATGACATGAGAGACTATGATATACCACTAGATCTCAGTCTTACTTATCACAAGATGTTGGTTTATCATTTTTTTTTTCCCTGAGAAAAATGCTTACACTGAAGGCTTTAGAAATCTGTGAGGAGAGCTCTGCAGCATTCTTAATAATGGGAAAAATAAAGATAAAAATAACCATTCTCACTACAACCAAAGGATTGACGTTTTAACCCTGACGTGTTGATGCAAGAAGCAAGCTTAATTATTAATATGAAACAACATAAAGAGCTGAAAAAGTAGTTGCTAATTATCATATCCAGCTACAGATCATCTCTCAAGCAATTATGGGGCTCCTTTCACTGTGCCCTAGCAATTCACTGCACACATCTATATACATTAAATGACTTGTGCTGTGTAATATGATTTGCCACTGGTCCTAAAATCCATCTGCCCCCAACTCTAATGATAATAAAACCATCTATGTTCCCTGAGGCTTTCTGGTACAAAGTCAACAGTATTATTACAAAACTTCTTTCAGTCTTAAGTAAAGAAAATTCCAGAGAGCAAGTCTTGCAGCTTCAAGACTGTCCTTAGCCAACATGCAACAATCATGTGTCTGTTTTATGTTCAGGTGCATATGCTGTTATAAAATGCTAAATATTTAGACAAAACCCCACGTAATTAAGTGATGCTAAAATATCCCCAGGGAAAACTATTAAAAATTATTTTGTGTTCACCAGGGGGAAAATGTGAGCAGACCTACAAAATGTGCTCAGCTTCACCTAACAACAAAGTAGCAAAACCATAATCCAAATGCACATATCAGTAGGTTTATTTCTTCTGGGGTGACTAAATCATTCCGCCTTCTTTCCTTTGGGGGATGACTGTGTGTTTGCCTGCATGTGCATCACACCACCTCCNTGTAATGCAATTTGCCACTGGTCCTAAAATCAATCTGTCCACAACTGACAACTCTAGCCTGAGCTCTTATTGTTTCTAGTACCTGCTAAAGCTTCAAGAAATCCTCATAAGAGAAAAAAAAAAAAAAANGCATCACACCACCTCCTAACCATCACTCTCCAGGATTCCTATGGAGAAATGACTTAGACTCAAGAGCGTGGTGTCTTCCTGTCTGTATAAATACATATGGAAAAAGTAATGAATAACTCTGATGACAACTCTAGCCTGAGCTCTCCTTGTTTTTAGTACCTGGTAAAGCTTCAAGAAATCCTCATATGAGGAAAAAAAAAAAAAAAAGTAGGATCCATTCTTCGTTTGTCTGCCATACTCACAAAAGCACAATCAGACTGTTGATGTAGCAGTCAGATGAAGGACCTGAGTTTGAACTTCCAAATCTAAAACTACATACAAGGTTAAGCATCCCTGAGTTTTTCCTTAATTGTAGGTTTTGAGCTACTTTAAGCAAGCTTAATTATTAATATGAAACAAGATAAAGAGCTGAAAAAGTATTTGCTAATTATCACATCCAGCTACAGATCGTAGAATCATAGAATGGTAAGGTTGGAAGNCCTTCCAAATGTAAAAACACAGACAAGGTTAAGCATCCCTGGGTTTTTGCTTAATTGTAGGCTTTGAGCTATACTCAGGAAACTTGTTTCCAGCGTATGTTGAGAACGTATTTTGTGTGCTGTAAAATGTGTCCTACCATCTAACCACAAAGGTTAAGTTAGGTCTTGTAAAAAAAGGTTTTTCCTACCATTGCAACAGGCCTCTGCTTTCATGTTCGTGTAAATCTGGCAGGCTCTGTCCTGTGTGACAAAGGGTGCCTGCAGGGGACTTGAGAATGAATAGCTTTAACAAAAAGTATTTTAGCCTAAGCCTTGTCCATCTTTAATTAGTTATCAGGGTTAAAGGAGGGGTCAAGAGCCTCGAGCTGCTTCAGAAATAATGTGTCAAAGGAAAGTGAAGTCTAACACTGAAGAGTAAATTATCATCCACAGAGCTTTAATAATTGTTTTTTTGACTACTAATGACAGCTGGGGTAGAAATTTTTCAAATTAGACATTGTTTTGCATGCAGTTAGGAGGGGACCCCGTGTTACCAATGCAGACCCATCACAAGCTGGAGTCCACAAGGAAAAATGCATTTCAGTTTCACAGGCAGGATACAAAATCTTGTGGTCTGACACTGGAGTTTCTCCGCCGTTCGCATGTTGTGTTCATGCCAGAAGAAAGAGAGCTAGCAATAACCTACAACCAAACTGCTGGAACTCTACCAGCACAACCATGTGCAACAGCAGTTGTCTTAATTGTCTAATTAGATTAAATGCTGGAGCTCAGACTTCTGCAATAGTGTGCACACTCACCAAAGTAGCACTTCCATGCTGGTCTATGTTGCTTCGTTACATGACAAAGTAAGGGAGATAAAGTTTCAGAGATAGTCTACAACCTCCTTTTTGGTTTGGTGGTTTTGTTTGTTTGTTTGGTTGGTTTTGGTTTTTTTTTAATCATGAGTGTTTTATTAGTTTTAAACAAATGGAAAAAGAGAGCAAGAGGGCACCAATGTGCCCTTGTGGCCAAGAAGGCCAATAGTGTCCTGGAATGTATTCAGAAGAGTGTGTCCAGCAGATCCAGGGAGATTTCTCCTGCTCCTCTAATTCTGCCCTAGTGAGGCCCCACCCAGAATACTGCATCCAGTTCTGAGCTCCTCAGGTCAAGAGGGACAGGGATCTACTGGACACAGTCCAAGGGAGGGCTGCAAGGATGCTGAAGGGACTGGAGCACTGCCTGATGAGGAAAGGCTGAGAGCCCTGAGGCTGTTTAGCCCAGAGAGGAGAAGGCTGAGAGGGGATCTGAGCAATGTCTATAAATGTCTTTGGGCTGGGGGTCAGGAAGGAAGGGACAGGGACAGCCTCTGCTCACTTGTGCCCTGCCATAGGACAAGGAGCAATGGATGGAAACTGCAGCACAGGAAGTTCCACCTCAACATGAGGAAGAACTTGTTGAGTGTAAGGATGACAGAGCCCTGGTACAGGCTGCCCAGAGAGATTGTGGAGTCTCCTTCTCTAGAGCCTTTCCAGCCCTCTCTGGACGTGTTCCTGTGTGACCTGTGCTGGATTCTCTGATCCTGCTGTGGCAGGGGATGTGGACTCAAAGATCTCCAGAGGTCCCTTCCAACCCCTAACATCCTGGGAGCCTGTGATATTCCACAGGATAATAATTAACAAGAAATGTCACTGATGTCACCTGCTGCTTGTACAAGCACTTCTGTTTCATTTTCACATGCTGTACTTTTGATAGCCATGGCAGAGTAACTAAGCTAACCTTCTCCATTAGCTTGGTACAAGCACAAACAACAAAGTTCCCATCAGAATCAATGGAAGTGCTGCAAAGAGGGATGTGCCTGGTGGTACACAGGACAAGGCTGGCAAAAAAGCAGTGCCTTTGCCTCTTGGCATTTCATGTTGCTCCTAGGTCAGCCTCACTCCCTGATCGTAGAATCATAGAATGGTAAGGTTGGAAGGGACCTCAAGGATCATCCAGTTCCAACCCCCTGCCATAGGCAGGGACACCTCTCACTAGTACAGGTCACTCAAGGCCTTGTCCAGCCTGGCCTTGAACAACCTCCAGGGAGGGAGCAGCCACAACCTCCCTGGGCAACCTGTGCCAGTGTCTCACCACCCNTGCCTCCATCCTGGTTTATCTATGTATATGATTAGTCAGCCTCATAATAAACAGTACTTGCAGATTACTGCATTAGATTTCTTGCACTGACAATTATACACCTCATTGCCCAAAGAACAGCTTTGGTACTCTTCATATGTGACAAAGTCTTTTCATTGCCTTGCATGCAATCATGCCACGTTCTGGCTTTTTCCTACACTAAGGCAAATGCTAACACGTAACTGTAGCAGCCCTTGGGTGTTTAGGCAGCAGCTGGTAGTCTGACAGAGTCTGTCTCAGGGATTGCCAATAGTAAAGTTGTGGATACAGAACTTTAACTGTCAGGTCTATGTATATACCTGCAGGTTTTGTTTGGATTAGCAATGGGATGTGTAAAGAAATCTGTCTCCCTTACCAGAGCGCTGTGGAAGTAGTTTTGAGGTCATGTTTTGTCTTTAGCTTGCCTCTCATCTGATTGATGGTAGAATTGCTGTTAGCTTCAAGAAAGGCAGGAACTTCAGTTATAGTTATTAATTGAACAAACTGAGGGAAGATGGCTTTTTCCCAGGCAGTGATATATAACCTGCAGACTGCTTTATAAAGCTGGTACAGTCACTGTTTTCCCTATCGAGACCTGAGTCTCCTTTTCTGTGCTGTGATGCAGAACAGAGCTGGCTCCACTACAATTCCTTGCTGATGACCAGCAGTGCAGTTTACCAGGGTAAGTCAGGCAAAATATATTCCAAGCACTGACCTGAGAGAAAGAGATGGAGACAGAGCAGAAGCTGATTGCTGTAGATGACACAGTTGAACAGTGTCCACATTGGCAATGACTGAGTGATAACTCTTTACTCTTTCATCTTCTGCTGCTGTTGGCTTTATATCTGACCACACAGCATTTGTGTGAAATAGGAACGTGGAGAGAACTGCTCAGCAGGGGAGGCCTCCACTTAGCACAGTGATGCCAGTGGGGAGCAGCCTCTAGTTTACAGAATCACAGTCACAGAAGCATTCAGGTTGGAAAAGACCCTCAGGATCACCAAGTCCAACCGATAACCCTGCTCTACAAGCTTCACCCCTGGCTTCTTCAACTGCAAAACACCCCTGCTTTTGAACCACAGCTCCCAGTCTGGGTCCCTGGCACCTTTCCTAGCACCAGGCTGTGCACTGCTGTTGCAAGGCAAGGCATGGCACTTTCTTCTCCCCTTCAGCTCTTTACAGCTTTCTGAGAAAGGCTAGTGGAGGTAGCATGGACCTAACAAACACAGTTACTGTATTAGGCCTTTGGTAGACTACTTATTTATTTGAGATCTTCACTGTCACTGCTTAGTGGAAACCTTCTTCCTGGACTCTTCAGTTGAGCCAGAACTCCAGTGTTCCAGATGTCTTAGATGCTCATCATTTGGATTTCCAAAAGAGCTCTAGTCTGGTGCCTGTGACTAGCAGTGGATCACTTATTCATTCCCATGGCCCTGTGGAAGATGCTTTTTTGGTAGGGGTACAGGACAGGGAGGAATGTGTTTGGGGTTTGTTTGATGTGTGTGTGTGAGTTTGGGAGAGAGACCTTTGCCTGGCAGCTTTCTGATCTGTAGGTAGCCACGTTGTGAGTGTGTTGCTTGTTCTGGTCAGTGCATGCAAAGCTTGGGTCTGATCTCTTGGGAGTGCATTGTTATGCTGAGATGTGTTAGGAGGGTCTTTATTGAGCTGTTGCAGGTGCAGGGGAAGTTCATTCCTATTTGCAATCTTTATTTATTCTGTTTCTGGACTGAAGTCACCCAAAAAATATGAACATTGCATGCCCTATCGATTTCTCTATCACTTTTCCCAGACCACTTTGCTTTCCCTGCCAAAAAGAGCATTTAATGTTGTGATTCCTCAGAAAATTTGAGTCTGAAATATCCTTGACCTTGCTCCTGTGAGAGTTGAGCAAGGTTCAGCAAGCATCTGGTGCATCTGGTTTGTGGACTGCCACAAAACCAAGCTGCTCTTCAGGCACGTAAAGGCCTGCACTGAGTTCAGCAACTAGCAAGCAGATGCCAGCCTCCCAAGCTGGCCAAATATTATGCTGTTATAAAATTGCAATTTGGTGCAATATTCCACTCTTGAGATGCTGAAGAAGAATATATGATGGTGTTATTGCAAACTCAGCTTGCAGTCAGCTGGTAGGGCTGTCAAAGGGTGAGTGCTGAGAAAGCCACCTTCCTCCTCCTCCTCCTCCTCCTCGTCCTCCTGCCCAGGGCGAAGCAGAAGAATGTGCTTCCTCTTTCAAGGCACAAGGCTACCCTTTGCTGTGCCCATTCTCTGTCCTGTGTTATCTCTAAGGCTGAGGTGGGGTTGTCTCTTCAACCTGGAGAAGAGAAGGCTCAGGGGAGACCTTATTCCTCTCTACAACTACCTGAAGGGAGGTTGTAGCCAGGTGGGGTTGGTCTCTTCTGCCAGGCAATCTAAAAGCCTTTTTACCCCCCAGACATTTTTTCAAAGGGATGTAGCTAATATATGCATGTCAGATGTTGTACAGTGGTAAGATAAATGCAGCACAGGAGATAAGCTCACCTGTTGGGTTATCTCCACTTACAAGGGATGTGCAGTCATACAGACAAACAGATATGGAAAAAAAAAATAAAAGTCACTGATTCTTCACTGGCACTCTGTTATCTTACCTTGTAGTGCTGGGGGCCAAGCTCCACCATTATGTTGCTGTAGTGCCTTTCTTCACTCTTCTTACACATCTAATCCAAGCAACACTGTGAGGACATGTTCCTGTAGCCCCCAAAGCATTAGAACCCATTGCAATAGATAAAAAGTTGGGTGGTTGCTGAGATTGTTCATTTGGCAGAAGAGGAGACTTGGGGAGACCTCATTGCTCTCTACAACTACCTGAAGGGAGGTCATAGCCAACTGGGGTTGGGCTCTTCTGCCAGGCAGACAGTGACAGAACAAGAGGACACAGCCTCAAGCTGTGCCAGGGCAGGTTCAGGCTGGATGTTAGGAAGAAGTTCTTCCTAGCAAGAGTGATTGGCATTGGAATGGGCTGCCCGGGGAGGTGATGGAGTCCTCATCCCTGGAGGTGTTTGAAAGGAGGCTGCATGAGGCACTTAGTGCCATGGGTTAGTTAATTAGAAGGTGTTAGGTGATAGGTTGGACTTGATGATCTTGAGGGTCTTATCCAACCTGGTTAATTCTGTGATTCTGAGGTCTCCAAGGCTGAGATGAGAACTCTGATGCAGAAGCTACTCATTAGGAATTACCGGGGAAAGTTCTGTTTTCTCCCATTTCACATTCGGCTTCACCTGATCTTGGATTTGTCATTCCATTGGTGTTATGAAACTCAAAAGCAGAGGCAGCCTGTATGGCATAGAGGACTTTTTGCTTGCTTGCTTGCTTCCTATTTGGTGGCACCACAATACGGTGTGCCCTTCCTAGGAGGACAGAAAACCCTGCAGCCGAGGAACATCCAGCTGAGCAATTTTTTCCTTCCTCGAAAAATGTGTGCACTGTAATCCAGACCCTTGCCTCCATCTTGATAAACTGGCTTACTGAGCTAGCACCTGCTGTTAATTTCACAGTAAACAATACTTGTTGCTCTAGAAAGCTTTTTAATCATAACATTAAAACCCTGAACCGAAATCCCATGCACACAGTTAACTCCAGCTGCCTTTCTTGCAACACATGGGAAACGATCTTGCCGAGCGATGGGCATCCAAATGCAAATGGAATTAGTTTTGCAGCCATTCGTTTTAAATGGCTCTTGAATCACTCTGAAGTAAATTTCATTTGTGAAGAATTTGCTTCAGGTCTTGCACAAAGAGATAATGGTCCAATATATTATGATCTGAGCAATAACAGTTTAAGTCTCGCAGCTGAGAAATATAGTGAGTTATACGCCGGGTTGATGAGAATTAAAGCTTGATATATAGCAATAAAACTAGTCATCTAGAGATGAATAGATTGGTGCATGGAGCACAATATTTCCCTGCCACAGATTAGAGCAGGGATACTAGTCCATAAAAAGAGAAGTATGCCATAAAAAGCTCCTTTTTCATTTGTTATGCATGAAGAGCTGTAATACCTACAGTTTCACAAACAAATGCACAAAAAGGAGAAAGAGCTCTCCTAGCATCAAAAGGTTCCTGACCTAGGCAAATATTTATTTTACCTGGAAAGAAAATGGAGCAAAAAGGTTCCTGACTTAGTCAAATGTTTATTTTACCTTGAAAGAAAATGGAGCAAAAATGAAACTAAACTCCCTGTGTGTCACAGTCCATGCCAGCTTCAATCAGTGGTGATTGCAGTGACACTTCACCTCTTCCTGATCCAAACAGATTTTCTATTTGACCTCTTTTGGAAAATAAAACAATAGTTGTTAGATACTAGAGAAGGCCTTCCAGTATCCCCAGGAAGGCTGGGGAGGGACTATTGACAAGGTCTTGTAATGCCAGGACAAGGGGCAATGGGTTTAAACTGGCAGAGGGGAGATTTAGACTGGATATTAGGAGGACGTTGTTTGCAGGGAGGGCGGTGAGACACTGGCACAGGTTGCCCAGGGAGGTTGTGGCTGCTCCCTCCCTGGAGGTGTTCAAGGCCAGGTTGGACGAGGCCTTGAGTGACCTGTATAGTGGGAGGTGTCCCTGCCTATGGCAGGGGGTTGGAACTAGATGATCTTTGAGGTCCCTTCCAACCTTACCATTCTATGATTCTATAAGGCAAATAAAAGAGCGTATCTGTCTTTGGGCCAGCAACTGAAATAAAAATTCCAAATTAAATCTAGAGAGGAGAACAGCTTAAAAAAATTAATTTTCTTAACATGAGTGAATTAGATGAGTGAAAGCTGTTTAGCAGCACCATTTGTCTTGCTAAAATCAACCAGTCAGTAACAACAGATGGGCTGCACACTTTCTTACGAGGAAATAAAGATGAATGTGACGTACTGCAGAAGTAAACTTACAGCTCAAAGTTGCTGGGCACTGAAGGGGATTTGCTATGACAGGGGAGAACAATGTGTGCCTTGTATTTACATTTGATCAAGGTTGTAAAGGGGAATTTGCTACATGTGACGTTGACATAGTAACCTTCCAGTATCTGAAGGGGCCTACAGGAAAGCTGGGGAGGGACTATTGACAAGATCTTGCAATGACAGGACAAGGAGCAATGGGTTTAAACTGGCAGAGGGAAGATTTAGACTGGATGTTAGGAAGAAGTTCTTTGCAGTGAGGGTGGTGAGACACTGGCACAGGTTGCCCAGGGAGGTTGTGGCTGCTCCCTCCCTGGAGGTGTTCAAGGCCAGGTTGGAGGAGGCCTTGAGTGACCTGTGCTAGTGGGAGGTGTCCCTGCCTATGGCAGGGGATTGGAACTAGATGATCATTGAGGTCTCCTTCCAACCTTACCATTCTATGATTCTGTAAGATTAAGATCAAAGTCCCAGGCAAGATTTATCCTCTCTATAGTGATGGAGCACACAGCAAGAGGCAACTTCCATCCAAATTGCAGAAACAAGCCCAGCAGGCCACAGACTTACAGCAAACTCATCCCTGAGAAACCTAAATCATAGTCCAGTCTTCGTATGGACAATCACAGGATCACAGAATATTAGGGGGTTGGAAGTGACCTCTGGAGATCTTCCAGTTCAAACCCCTGCCAGAGCAGGACCAGAGAATCTAACAGGTTGCACAGAAACACATCCAGACAGGGCTGGAAAGGCTCCAGAGAAGGAGACTCCACAACCTTTCTGGGCAGCCTGTGCCAGGGCTCTGTCACTCTTACAGTCAAGAAGTTCTTCCTCATGTTGAGGTGGAACTTCCTGTTAACTAGAGCCAGCTAGAAGAAACTTGAATGGAAGTGTTTGTTGGGCCATTAGAATCTATGGCCTTGTGAAAACACAGATTGATGAAATTGCTTTGACATTACCAAAAGTTCACTATTTTTTAGAGAGCTGCAAAAAAATCTCAACACAGTCAAATTGTCCTCCACTGATGTTTCCAGAGGTAAATCTGTCAGCTGAATTTTTAAGAACATGTTCTAATATAACTGCACTGCTGTTGCAAGCTGTTACTGCAAGCATTACAGTGAAAGGATAACAGCTTATGGGTCTAATTAAAAAAAAAAAAAAANAAAAAAAAAAAAAAAAGAAAAGAAAAAAAGGAAAAAAGAAAAAAGAGGAAAAAAAAGGAAAATAAAAAAGGAAAATAAAAAAGGAAAATAAAGAAAAAAAAGGGAAAAAATTTTTAATAAAGAAAAAAAAGGAAAAAAGGAAAAAAAAAGAAAAAAAATTAAATACCTGGATCCAAGGTGCATACTAAGGTTAATGGTTCAAAACTCTGTACCAGATCAGCAACCACATTAGGCAGCTGTCCTAAGCCATGCCACAGCTCTGCCTGATGTGATGGTCAAGCCATCATGAGGGGATTGAAGGTTCTTCCTCCTTGTTGTGGGTTGAATTTGCACATAACAAATTGAAAATGTACACCCTGCAGTCAATTTCCCTCACTTACTCAGAATTTTGTAAGTTAAATGAACTTGTGCTTACAGAAGTAGACTAAATATAAAAGTATAAAAGGCAATAAAAACATATAAGGTATATTTACATATTATTTACAGCTCAGTAACAACAGAGTACAATATTTCATCTCTCTCTCTCTCCCCCTGCACAA
Source organism: Ramphastos sulfuratus (assembly GCA_013399055.1). Taxonomy (NCBI): domain Eukaryota; kingdom Metazoa; phylum Chordata; class Aves; order Piciformes; family Ramphastidae; genus Ramphastos; species Ramphastos sulfuratus. The sequence goes on from WBNM01025130.1 coordinate 26,560, forward strand.
CCAGCACACTGTCTCTGTCTCCCCACCCTCTACCTTACAAAACCAAACCAGAATGTGGTCTGCCTGCGTGCAAAGTCAGGAGCAGAGATAAAGCAGCCAGAAGCCAAGGAGGAGGTAGCCAGAGAGAACCAGAGCAAGCTTGTACTGCAAAATTAAGATCTTCAGCAGTCCAATGGAATTAGATAAACCTATCTTATTATCATTATGCATCCAATCCTCAAATTGCTTGTCCTTTAGACTGGAATTCTCTGGTAAAACTTATTTACAATTAAGACAGCAGGCTAGGGCACTAGCCCTGAACTGTAACACTCCTCAACGCACCCTCATCCTGAGAGGCCAGAACCATACCCTGTCTACCTGTCAACCACCATCTAGTGACTTCAGCTAGTGGTAGCTGGCATGCCTGGGTGGGCATGAAGCAGTGGTTCACTTCCCTGCAGTAAGTGATCTCTTTAGGGAATGCAAGGAACACCAAGTGACTTCTTGTTGCAATTCAGAGAGGCTGATAAAGCCCTTTCTTCTCTTTCAGCAATGAGTAGCGGGAGCAGGGGCCCTGAATGCTAATGGCAGTATCATAGAATCAGGCAGGTTGGAAGAGACCTCCAAGCTCACCCAGTCCAACCTATCACCCAGCCCTAGCCAATCAACTAGACCATGGCACTAAGTGCCCCATACAGTCTTTGCTTGAAGATCTCCAGGGATGGTGACTCCACCCCCTCCCTGGGCAGCCCATTCCAATGCCAATCACTCTCTCTGGCAAGAACTTCCTCCTAACATTCAGCCTGAACCTCCCCTGGCACAACTTGAGACTGTGTCCCCTGGTTCTGTTGCTGGTTGCCTCACAAAAGAGCTCAACCCCACGTGGCTACAACCTCCCTTCAGGTAGTTGTAGAGAGCAATGAGGTCTGCCCTGAGCCTCCTCTTCTGCAGGCTGCACACCCCCAGCTCCCTCAGCCTCTCCTCACAGGGCTGTGCTCCAGGCCTCTCACCAGCCTTGCTGCCCTTTTCTGGACATGTTCCAGTACCTCAACATCTCTCTTGAATTGAG